>PVIC010021199.1:0-28805 GCA_004025085.1 Thryonomys swinderianus
ATACCGCATACCGTAATGCTGGGCATGGTGGCTCACGCCTATAATCCCAGCACTTGGGAGGCAGAGGCAGGAGAATTGCTGGAGTTTGAGGCTTGCCTGGGATACACAGTGGGCTCAGGGCCATCCTGAACTACAAAGCAAGACCCTGTCTCAAAACAACAATAACAACAACAAACAAATGACCTAAACTCTAAAGTAGTGGTGGGTAAGAGCTGGGAAAAGACAAGATAGCAGATGTCTTTTACAATTCCTAATCTTTTAAGGCTCAGCTCAGGTGTCCTCTCCTGCTGTCCCCGTCCCTGCAGTGGGTTAGGTGTCCTGGTCTGGGCTCACGTTACCTCCCGTTGCACTGTGGTACCCGTGCTCTTTTCTAATTGTCTCTTTATGCACAGCTCTTGGAACACAAATGCCCCAGCTCATTCCTGTTTTCACAACCAGTCTCTCAGGGGAGTCCGTGTGTTCCAGGAATGTTTACAATGTGGCACAGAAAGGGGCTCCCAAGTGACCACAAGTCCTCTTCAGAGAAAGAGGAAAGAACAACTCGAAAGTAAAAGGGCCAGGCATGGAGAAATGCTTTCATTAGCTACCTTCTTTGATTCCTACAGTGACGACACTTGGGGAGCACTGATCCTTGGAGAGACTGGAAATGAAAGGTTACACCCAGCACTCCGGAGGCAGAGGCAAGAGGACTGCTGTGAGTTTGAGGCTTTCCTGGGCCACACAGTGAGCTCAGGGCCAGCCTGAATTACAAAGCAAAACCCTATCTCAAAAAAAAAAAAAAAAAAAAAAAGCTCATAGAACAGAGAACTGTCACCATGTCACCATCATAATCAGGTAACTTAACTGTGCCCTGTTCTCATCTTTCACTTTACACCTGTGTCTTCTCTCCTTCCCCACTTCCTTCTCTTTTTGCCTTAAAAATGAAGTATTTTCTTTATCTCTTCATTTATCATCTTACTAGGTAGTGCAGGCTGGTCTCTAACTTGTAGCGCTCCTCCTGCCTCAGCCCCGAGTGCAGGGATTACAGGTGTGCACTGCCATGCCTGGCTACTGATGAGTTTTCTTTTTACTTTTTTAGTAGTTTGGACCCCCCTCCTCTATTATTATTTGACTAGATATAATTGCCAAGCTCTCTGCTCTTAAACTATAGCACTTTCCTTCACCACTTCGGTGCCTTTATCTGTAACATTAAAAGGCTGAAGGATGCACTGTCTTTTCCAACAGCAACATTTTAAGAGTATATGAAACAAATTAAAGCAAACAAACGCTCATGGTGGCCCGAATACAGAGCACCATAGCAGGAGGGTCTCTGATCGTCCCGGGCATGACGTGTGCCAGACAGGCTGGGTCAGTGACCAGTCCCCTCCGTGAGGCCTTCTTTTGCATCACTTCTGTCCTCCTCATTCTGCCTTTGGCTTGGATGTCATTGCGCTCTGCCCATGGCGCTGCACACTGTGCTCCCTCCACAACCCTGAAAGTGCTCAGGGCTGCAGGGGCCCTTGATGGTATCTGTCTGCAGGAAAGGCAGGATTTTTGGGTACTTTGAAACTATGATCAATCTGATATGGACTTTTTCCTTTCCCTTGTAGGGCAATTTCTAGGCCTTCAAGTCACTGAACCTGGCCTGTTCGAAGCCAGCCCTCTAGGGCCAATGGCTGCACATGTCAGTCTGCACCCAGCCAGATCTGACTGCCTGGGCTGTGTGCTAAAAAGGAAGGCCCAGGTCCAATCAGACCCATTAAACCAGGATTTCAGGGAATAGCAAGCAATCCGAATTGAAAATATGCTTCCCTGGCAACTAGTCAGCTCACTGATGTGTGAAGAACTCAGAATTTGTGAACTTATTCTGGAAAAGCTTCATGCATTATTTCTATTGTCATTTTTGTTTCCTTTGTTCAGTTACAAAAGATTTTATTTATAGCTATCTTCAACTTGTACAGATACTATACAGGTATTAGATATTTGGCTGAATAATTTACTAATACAATTATACAATATTCTAATATCTCGTCTATATAAGCTCTAGATTTATATTTTCTTGAGTGGAAGAAAGAGGTAAATTCCCCAACCTTTCCACATTCTGCTACATGGGGCGTTAGACATAAACAGCCCCAAAGGGAGCACTGAAAGAAGCCCCAGAGTTTTTCGCACTCAGCCATCCCGAGTCTGGTGTTCATACACTTCGCACAAAGTTCAGCAGGTACCACTTTCTTGCTGGCTCTTGTATCGGGATGAAGTTGTCCATGTATGAACAATATTTGTGCATCAGGCTGACTTACACACACCGCACTTTGCACATGGCTTTACACGTGGATCTGTACATCTTCCACTCATTGTGATGTACTGCTCTGACAAAAGCTTCCTGTCCTGCAGGGAACCAACACAAGTTGCTTTAAAGGTCATTGTGGTGTGGTGTTTGGAGGGCGATCCTGCCTCTGGTTTAACAGCAGCCCCAGGGCAATGCTGCTATCACTTTCTCTGTGGCCATCTTCCAAGCATCAGACCAACCTCGCCAGGGTGCTGTAGGCTGGGTCCCTGCTGCATGGCCTGGGGGACGCAGTTCACAGCTTTGTGGAAGCCCGTCTACGTACACTTCTGGAGGCCACTTTCAATGGATTTCAGTGGTTCAGGGAAGATCACGCTGTACCTTCCATGGAGATACAAAGTACCCTGCCACAGGTGCTTTCTCCTCGCAGGGATCAGGTGGGGCCTCTTGGTCACTCCATCAGTAAGACTTAGCCAGGTCTCTCTGGCCAACCGCTTCCAAGATCAGCCGTCTCTGGGTGAGGAAGGGGGTACCGGTCCCTGTAAGGGTCTCAGCCACCCACGTGGATGGGAAGGCCCCTTCTCCTGAGGAAGGTGTCCCTCTCCTCATTCCTGTTCTCTCACAGCCTTTAGGAAGTCTGAGTCATGTCTGGGTATGGCAGTGCATGCCAGCAATCCCAGTGCTTCTGAGGCTGAGACAGGAGGATCACTAGGAATTCAGGACAGCCTGGGCTACACAGGGAGACCCCGTTTCAAATGAACAAAAATCTCAGAAGTCATAAGCCACAGTGCATCTAATTTTTTTTTTTTTGTATAGGGGATCAAACCCAGGACCTTGCACTTGTGAGGCAGGCTCTGGAACCACTGAGCTAAATCCCCAGCCAAAACATCTCATTTTCAAAAGTTCTGAGGTGAATAAATATTTGTGTTGCATTTCACAATTTTGCAAATGCTTTATACTGTATTGCTCAAAGTGACAAAAGCCATCACACAACATCTGGGGCCTTATCCATTTAAAGGGGGAAATCTAATTCCATCAATTCCATTAGCATATAGGAGAAATCACTGCTCAAAGTGTCTATAGAATTATTAGATAGCCAACACTTGATCTGGTCTCTAATTACAGCACTTAGTGAGGGTCTTGTGTGTATTTGTTTACATGGCTACTGGATTCTACATTCTTTTTGTAAAGGCAAGATTCCTATTATAGTTTTCTTTCCTCTCTCTCTCTCCCCTCCTCCTCTTCCTCCTTCTCCTTTTTTTCTCCCCCTCCCAAGGATGTGGTGGGTCTGGCTATCTATTCCACTGTGGCCTTGCACTCACTAAGTAGTCTTGGCTGGCCTTGAACTCACAGCAATCCTCCTGCCTCAGCCTCCTGAGTGTTGGCATCATATACCCTGTATCAATTTGATTTTTTCACATTGTGTACAACCGTTTGAAGAATGAGCAGGCTCACACAGCAGTGCTTTAGATGATGGAAAGGTGGGGGGAGAGTGGCAAAGTCATATCCATTTCAACTTACTGCTTCAGATTTTATTTGGCTAAAGGGAAGAAAATCCCCAAAGGGAAGAAGCCTAAGCTAGCACCTTATAAGGAAGACTTTCAGGACAGCCCAGCCCCGCCGGGAGAATGTTGGTGAGTTCTTCCGGGAAGCTCTTCCAAGGCCCTAATGCTCCATGTTAGCAGCTCCAAGTTATCCTTACATCTGAAGCCAGCAACAAGCCAGAGCTCTGTCAACTACTCGTCCCTCTACCGTTATGTGAGCTGGTGCGACATCAGAGCGGCACACATGAAAGGAAACCTGTGAGAGGAGGGTGGGGTGGTGACCCACCGGTGACCCCAACACATGGAAGGCTGAGGCAGGAGAATCGCAGCAGTTCAAGATCAATTTGGCATACTGAGCTACATAGTGAGACCCTGTCTCAAAAAACAAAACAAAACAACAAAACATGCACACACAACATAAGCTCATCTTTCCCTAGGTATTTTTGGCTAACCCTTTAAACCTGGACCAGGTTCCACAGATTTGTGTTTGCGTGCAAACTTGGGAACCAGAAAAGTAAGGCCAGTTCAGGTATTATTTTGTACATATGAATGAATATACCACGAAATTTCAAGTATTTTCCAACTATCAAAAAATGATGCTTATAAAATTATGTAAATATACCCTTGGATTCTAGGACCAAAAAAACGAGCAACGTCAGCAAACTCAGATGGGGTGCGCTGGCGGAACAGATGGATGTTTACCTTGAAAGAAGGGGTCGCCCTGCCTGGGGTAGTGTGACCCTCTTACGGTCGCTGTGGCCCTCCCCTCCCCACTCCGCCAGGCCCGGCCCTGCCCTGCCCGATACAGCACGGCGCGCAGTTAGCCCGTAGCCGCGCAGGGCTGCGGGCGGGGAGGGCGCCGAGGCCCGGCGCTGATTGCCCGGGCGCGCGGTCAGGTGACCCAGAGCGCCACGTTCCGGGAGCGGAGCCGCGGGGGCCGCGGAGCCTTCCCGGCCAGAACCCAGAGCTGAGGGGGGCTGATCCCACGAAACAAAGTTGCCGGGCGGCCAGGGCCGGTGTGGGGCGGGGCAGCCCGGGCCTCCCGACCTGCCGGGCTCCTCCTGCGCACCGGGTGCCGGGCGCCAGCCCTTCCAGGGGGCGGTGGCTTCCGCGCCCCACCCGCCCTGCTCCGCTGGGGCAGTTGGTCTGCAACAAAGGGGCAGGTCGGGGCGGGGAGGAGCGGGAGCGGGGAGGAGGAGCCCCGAGTCAGCCTTTCTCCGCGCGGAGTTGTGGCTCCCCGGCTCGAGGCGTGCGGCGGGAGCGGGGCGCACGCAGTCGGCCGCGGGCTTTCTCCCGCCAGGGTTCTGGGGGGCTTCGGCCTCCCGAAGCCGACTGGGCGGTTTCGGGGAGCGCTGACCCCCTTCTCTGGTCATTGCTGCAGGCGGAAAACTTAGTGTTGGCAACTCGCTGCCTGCGTGCCTGCCTTCGGTTTGCGCTTGGACTGTTTTGTTTTTGTTTTTGGCGGAACTACCCGGCAGGAAGATCGAACAAGTCAGGGGCGTTTCCAGTCGGGAGTCAGTTTTTTACCTTTTTTGGGGGGTTTCTGTTTGATTTTCCACATTTCATTAAAAAAAGCAAAAATCCCCAACCCAAACCCTCGCTCCATCAAACTCACCCTGCGCGCACCCGCGATCGCGGCCACCTGGAGCCGCCCCGAGGACCCGCGCGCAGGCGGAGGCTGCGGGCGCGCAGGTAAGGAAACCAGTGCCTTATTGAAGCTCGGACGGGTAAGGTGAGCGGCCTCTGGGGCCCGAGACGGCGACGGCCGGCTCTTCGCCGGGTCGCGAGCCCGAGTCCCGGGCAGAGGCTGAACTTCGGCTTGCGCTCTCCCGGACCGCACGGCCCCTAAGGCGGAGAGAGAGGCCGGCTGCGGGCGAGCGCCGGGCCAGCGCGTCTCGGGTCGGCACAAGCTGCGAAAGACTCGAACTCTTCGGAGTGCTCTGCGCCCCCGCCTCGGTCCCCTGCTGCTCCCTGCCCGGGACGAGGGTCGCGCGCCTGTACCTTGTGCGGAGCGGGGCGCCGGGCCAGTGGTTTCCGAGAGGGGACGTGGCCTCCTCGGAGATCCTGTCACACACGCCCCGGCCCAGGAAGGCGGGGCCCGGCGCTGTCCGCAGGAGAGGGCGGGGAGCGGTCGTGCGGTCGGCGGGCTGAGCAGGCAACCCGGGCTCTGGCGCGGCTGCTCCCGAGGGCGGAGCTCAGGGAGAGGGGCGCGCTCGCTTGTCCCCCGCTGGCCGCTCCCGGAGGCGGAGGGACGGGGCTGCCTCGGAGGCGCGCGGTCGCCTGCTCGCCGAGACCCGTGGCATCTCTGGTGGCAGCTGACAAGGTAATCGATCGTGCCCCGCTTGGGTTCGGGTGCGAGGCTCTGGTTGCCCGAAGCCATTTAAAAAACCCACAGCGCTAATTGTAGGTTGTGCAACTTTCAGCGCCACAAGGAGAAATGTCTCTTTTCAAACCTCGGATTCCAAACGGGATGAGTGCTAGGGTTGTTTCCAGGGGAGAAGAAAAACTGCCCGACCTTCGAGAGCCCGGGGATCCGCACTTTAAAAAAATTGGACAACTGGGTGTAATAACGCCCGCCCCGCGCCCTGGGTTGTCCCGCAGACGCCCCAGACTGTCTCAGCCGTCAGGTCGCCTGGGTCACCAGGTCCTTGTGGGTCAGTTCTCCAAGCGGCGTGCGGAAGGCTCTGGGCACTGATCATCGTGGCCAGAGCGCACCTCGCTCCGGGGGAGGCCGACTGCCTGGGTCTGGTGGGGAGGTTGCCGCATCCCCTCCCCAGGGCGCGTACCCGGGTCTGGGAGTGGAGCCGGCTCCTCCCGGACTGGGGAGCGGCGGACGCAGCCTGCGGAGAGCCCGGAGTCCGGGCGCGCGCGGGAGGAATGCGAAGCTCGTGGGGACGAATCGCCGGTACCAGGCTGCCAGGGCCGGGTTTCCCGGGCCGCCCCGCCCCCTCTTCACCGGCGTTTATGGGGCCGAGGAGACAGCTCTTTAACCTTCCTTTGGATGTTTACCTTAAATTTATGGCTCCTGTAAACAGGATTAATCACACTAGCGGTAGCTTTCCCTGGAGCGCCTGCCGGTTGAGTGGCAACCCTTGGCACGCTGCGTTTCTTTCACTGTGTTTCAAGCAGAGCTGCGAACTTGTTCCATTGGCTGGGCTTCCGCTGGCTTTAGGGGATGGTTTTGCCCGAGGTCCTAAGCCCGTTGCCGTCATAATTGCACATCACTGAGTGTTCGTTCATGGTGGTACCCTGTTGAATGTTGCAAATTCTTGTGCAATTCCTATATTTGTGCATTTCTTTTCAGTTTTTATTTTTTCTTTTTTTGTCATGGGGATTGAACTCGGGACTCTGAGTTTACGAGGCAAGCACCAGAACTACTGAGCTAAATCCTGGCTTTTTTTTTTTGAGTCTGGGTCTTCTTTGTAGTTCACTCTGGCCTTGAATTCACTAGCCTGCGCTGCTTTCAACTGGCAAGGATCCTCCTGCCTCAGCCTCCTCAGTTCTGGTATCACAGGTATGCACCACCGCACCCAGTTTTGCCTTTTTACTCCAAGTTTTTTACAAAACACTTTTGCATTGTGGTCCACAGGACAAAGATGTAAGTGGAGTGAGTAGGATTCAGCAAGTAAGGCCTCTGCCCAAACTTCACCGAATGTCATTTTGGGGGAGGGGAAGTCTGGGGCCCCAGTAACAATAAATTACTATTGCATAGGTTGAGGTCAGGGACTCTCAAGCACTGTCCTGTCCAGTCATTGTAGCTTCTCTCCTGGCTTTGTGTGCAGGTTGGCGTTCCATTCATTCCAGGGATTGTGGAAGTCCGGGGTCACATTGGGACCCATTGATAGTGGTGAAAATTGATTGGATCAGCATCCTAAGACGGAGACAAGGCTGAGGCAGGATATTGCCGCAAAGCTGCAGGCTGGTCTGGACTACCTAGTGAGTTCAAGGCCATCCTGAACTAGGTAGTCAGAGCCTGTCTTAGAAAACAATACAGAACAAAAAAAGATTTCGATGTAGTCCGTGGCCTCTGTTTCTCAGTCTGGGCTTCTCTGGCCCTTAGTAGCAACAAGTGACAATCATGGGGATGACGTGTCTGTGTGGCCTGTTATTTTCTTCCTGTCTCATTTTTTCCTGGTCCTTTTATCACCGTTTCCCACTATACTTTTGCAGCCTTTAAGGAATTTACATTATATTATCAAGAAGAAGTATTTTTTTTTTTTTTTTTGAGACAGGGTCTCGCCTTGTAGTTCGGGCTAGCTCTGAGCTTACTATGGAGCCCAGGCAAGCCTGGAACTCAGCAATCCTCCTGTCTCTGCCTCCCAAGTGCTGGGATTACAGGCGTGAGCTACCATGCCCGGCACTGTGGTATGTGGTGCTGATTGCTGGTTGATGTGATTCTCTACGCCCAGCATTGTATGTGGTTACCAGGGATCGAACTCAGGACCTTGCGCTTGCGAGGCAGGCGCTGGGACCACTGAGCTAACCCTCCGGCCAGTAATCTCTTGTTTTGAGACAAGGTCTTATTATGTAGTCCTTGAACTCACTGTGTAGTTCTGGTTGGCCTCAAGCTCACGGTGATCCTCCTGCCTCAGCCTCCCAAATTCTGGGATTACAGGCATGCACAACCATACTTGGCAAGAAGAAAAACATTTGTAATATTATCCTGAGAGGCCAAATTAAAACAATATATTGAGGATATATTACTAGTTCTGTGAAAACTAGTAATAAAGTCCTATGTAAACAACTCACTCACTGGTTTTTGAGACAAGGTATCATATGTATTTCAGGCTGGCTTCAAACTCACAATATAGCAGCACAGACTGGTTTTGAACTGGGGATAGTCCTCCCGCCTTAGCCTCCCCGGTGGTGCTGGGATTGCAGGCATGTGCCACCAGGCCAGGCACTACTTTTCTTTTTTGTGGAGTGGAAAAATCTTCGAGAAACTTTAATGTGGAGATCCTAGACCGAGTCCAGTTGCAAAGAGCATTAGACTTACGAATCAAAGGGACTAGATCTGTCTAGAAAAGCATGCTATTCTTTGGCAAACCTGCTTTTCCATAACAAAAGTTTCATATATCCTTCTGACCAAGGCTTTTGGTTTTTCAAATACTAAAATACATGAAGAATTTAGCAAATTCTTTGTAGTTTTGTAGGTGAAGAAAGGAACTTATTTATATAGTGATCCATAAATTCTTGTAGGAAGTGCATATAAAAATGAAGTTTTTCTATTGTCTCACAAGATCTGGCGGATTTTGATTATCCAACCCATATATTTCAGAGAGGAAAAGGTTCTTAATGTTTTTCATCTACCTGCTTTAATGCTTAAAATTATTTTCTAGAATAATTTGCTCTTAATAGTAGAATAAAACCTTTTCTCAACATGGTTAGAAAAATGACCAGTGTTATATGTTATGCATTATTTTATATATAAATATATATTTAAATATAGTTTAAAATTATTATTTATATATTTAAATATTTAAAAATTTTACATATTTATTTATAGTTACATATGGTTTAAAAATTATTTATAAATGTAAATATTTTAAAATTTTTATATATTTAAATATATTTATATTTATATATATATATATATTTTTTTTTTTTGAGACAGGGTCTCACTTTGTAGTTGAGGCTGGCCCTGAGCTCACTACATAGCCCAGGCAAGCTTCAAACTCAGAAATCCTCCTGTCTCTGCCTCCCGAGTGCTGGGATTACAGTCATGAGCCACCATGCCCAGCATTGTGGTATGTGGTTACCGGGGATTGAACTCAGGACCTTGCGCTTGCAAGGCAGGTGCCAGAACCACTGAGCTAAATTTCTGGCCCACATGATTATATTTATATAGTCAAATAGTACTATATGCTATAATTCTTGAGTATTGTATTATAAAAAGAGTATAAAATTTTAAGTATTCTCAGGAGGCAGAGACAGGAGGATTGCTGAGTTCACGGCGGCTTGCCTGGGCACCATAGTGAGCTCAGGGCCAGCCTGAACTACAAAGCGAGACCCTGTCTCAAAAAGAAAAAAAAAATTTTTTTTTAAGTATTGTAAAATGTATATTTTGGAATAGTAATGTCATATGGTATGTACTTGATTAAAGAATTTATTCCCAGTCCTGGTTAGCATTAAATCCTGGTCCTGATGTTTGTTTTCATATGTGAATTAATATACATTATTTACAAATTAACGTTTGGATGCATTGTGTTGACTGTTATATTCCCAGTTAAGTGATTAATTTACTTAATTGGCCTTTAGGATCTCCCCTCGCTTTTTTTTTTTTTTTTGAGACAGGGTCTCGCTTTGTAGTTCAGGCTGGCTCTGAGCTCACTATGTAGCCCAGGCAAACCTCGAACTCAGCAATCCTCCTGTCTCTGCCTCCTGAGTGCTGGGATTACAGGCGTGAGCCACCACCACGCCCAGCACTGTGGTATGTGGTATTGATTGCTGGTGGGTGTGAATCACCATGTCCAGTATTGTATGTGGTTACCGGGGATCGAACTCAGGACCTTGCACTTGCCAGGCAGGCGCAGGAACCACTGAGTTAAATCTCAGGCCCTCCCCTCACTTTTTTTTAGCAGTACTTGAGATTGAATCCAGGGCCTTCATAGTGAGCTACTTCCCTAGTCCTCTTATTAAACTCTGAGGAAGGCTTTTGCCCAGGCTGGATTCAAACCTGTAGTCCTCCTGCCTCAGCCTCCAGAGATGCTGACAGCGTAAGCATGCGTCACCATGCCTGGTCCGAGATACCTTTTAACAGGGTCACTAGGAGTAGAGGAACATTGCTGAAAGTAAAACTGAGTTCTGTTTCTCTGTTGTTGTGTGTCTGAGGAAGTATTGGCAATTTAGTACTCTAAGCATTGTTATTCTTTTAAAGATGTGGCACGGGCAAACAAAATCTTCAAATCTTTACAGTCTGGAGGAACTTCTTACTAGCTACTAAAGATTAAGATTATTTTCCTTGAGTGCTGGTTGGTGTCCGTGATCGTAGCAGAACTATCCGGATTTAGATCTATAGTCCGGACCATTCCTGAGATCTTCATCTCGGTTTCTGTCTGCCTTTTTATCTCCTCCGTGTCTCTTGCAGGCACCTCAGACTCAGCAAGTCCAAACCACATTCATCCTTTCGCCCTCCAGTCAGCACTGGCAGATGACTCACCCTCCACCTCCTCGCCCAGCCCAGACTGGAGTCATCCTGTGTGTTAGTGTCCTGGACCCCCCAGGGCTGGTCAGTTCTTGGGTCCCACTGAGCTTCCTCATTCAGCATCTAAATCCCGCACAGCCATTATTTCCCTTCCCATCTGCCCTTGTTTATGTTATAGTCATGCCCTGTCAATAACCTTAGCACTGTACATACTCAGAGGCCCTTTAGCCCGCTTCTCTACAGTATTTCCTTCCTCGCTGTCTGCCTCTGTGGGCATCTGTGCAGGTGTATATACCAACACACACACAGAGACTTGCTGCCCCGTTGAAATAATTTTAGTATATGTGCTGCCGAAGCGAGCACTGCCCCATTGAAATAAGATTGAAGATCTTGCCACATTTCATTGCTGAATATTCATCACGTGCCTCTTACAATTGAATACATACGTACTCCTGCATGTTCTCACTATTAATTAATGTTAGAGAATTTTTTTTTTTTTGAGACAGGGTCTTGCTTTGAAGTTCAGGCTGGCCCTGAGCTCACTATGTAGCCCAGGCAAGCCTGGAACTCAGCAATCCTCCTGCCTTTGCCTCCTGAATGCTGGGATTACAGGCGTGAGCCACCTTGGCATTGTGGTGTGTAGTACTGGGGATTGAACTCAGGACCCTGTGTTTGTGAGGCAGATGCTGGAACCCCTAAACTAAATCCATGGCCTCAAGCCAAAACATTTTTTTTTTTTTTTTGTGGTACTGGGGATCAAACTCGGGGGCCCTTGTGCATCCAAGGTTGGCACAGTAACACTTGAGCTGAATCCCCATCCCCAAAACAAAGACCAGTCTGATGTTTTTGTTTCCTGCTGACCATTTCCTGGACCTCCGTTCCCTTCAGATGAACAGTGAAGGCCTTGACTGGGTCCCCAAGGCCAAGTTCTGCTCCTACTTTGCTTCCTCACCTGGCTCTACAAATCCAGCTGCTCTCTGGTTTTCTTCTCACTGAAAACTCTGGCCTGAGCTCAGTTCTTTGGATGCTTCTGCAATTTCATATGGGAAACCCTTACTTTACTTTTCCGCTTCCCTCTTGGCTACTTAATTTCTTCTTCTCCTTGAAGGCTGGGCTCAAATGTCTCTTCTTTAAGAAAGCCTTCTCGGTTGCCAGGGGCCGGTTGGATTTCTCTGTTCTCTGTGCTTCTCCATAGACTATCAGGACTGTAGTGAATTAATTCATTACATGGTGAACTGTTTCATGTGTGAAGCTCCTTAATGGCAGAGGCTGTATTTCTTGTTAATAGTCAGATCTCCACTGCTTGGATCAGTGCTTCACACACACACACACACACACACATGATAGACACATTCACAATTGTGGAGGGAATAAGTACGAATATAGTAGCTATGATCTATTGCTGGTGTGTAACTGTGTATATACATATATATAATAAAATCAGTAATTTCCTTTTCCTTTTTAGATATTGATGTCAGGGTGGACAATTCTACAAAGTTGAGAGTTACACAAAGGATTTGGGAAAGTCTTTGGATTACACAGAAACTCAGCCAAGATGGCCAAATATGGAGAACACGAAACCAGGCCTGATGATGGACAAAATGAATTCAGTGATATCATAAAGTCCCGATCTGGTAAGTAATAGATGCTTATGATAATTATGAATCATCAGGTACAAACGGTCTAGGAGAAATATATTTCCGGGTTTGTTTTACATTGTTTGTGTGAGGCAAGCTTCTTTTGAGAAACTGAATTCTCACAAATGACCGTTCTTTTGTAGAAGGCAATATAATGTCTTGGAGTGTCCTGGTTTAATTATTTTAACCCAGCATTGTCTCATTGTATGTTGGTTGCCATTGCTTGGGGAAATTGCTTCTAGTAGAGCTGGATGCTATTCAGTTATGAGTACCCCATTAAAGTACAAAAATGCAGCTGAGCAGTTTCCCCCAATTTCCTGAAAATTGAAAGAGGTGAGAAGTGGGAAATGGGAAATGCCACTGTCTGCCACCAGCAGGAAGGTTCCTCACAGTTGGCTCCTTTTCCCATTGTCTCCCGCCCCTCTGGGTGGGTGGGGCTAGAGCAGCAGGCATTTTAACTTCGCTCCCAGTTTTGAAATTTCTGAAGACTCCTCCCAAGGGTCTTGCTCCACTCATGCTCCGCTGCCATCAGACCCAGCAGACTGAGACGGGTACATGGCTTCACATGGGCAGTGAGATGGGGGCCTCGGGGTACACTCCTTCCTGAGTGTTAGTACATAAGGCAGAGCCTTCCCTGGTGACTCTGGCTACACAGGTCCAGCTGCTAGGGGCTTTTTATAAATGCTGATGCAATGGCTCCACTCTAGACCTAATGAACACAAATTTCTGTATTTCCAGAAAGTTTCCTATATGATTCTGAGACGGGCTAGATAGTTTTGAGCAGACAGGTCCTTTCTGAGCCTTGAGAATAACACAGCACTCCGCTCTGAGTGTGAATGCTATACTTAAGTAACTTGGAGTTACTTTGAAATATGAAATTATGTCTAGTGTCACTTTCAAAATGAAAAAAGGAACTCAAGTCCCGTTTTTGCTATGTGAACCCTAGGCACTTATTTCTTCTTTTTGAAATTGCAGAAATATATGCTGAAACTAAGACCTAAAGAAACTATTGTAGGGTACACATTCCTTCCATGTTTGTGGTGTTCATTGATTGGTAAAGATCTGGGATATTGGAGATGATGTGACTGTCCTATGCAGCGGGTATCGGTAGCTTGTAGCACCTCTTGAGGGAAGGCTGCATACCCCATGGTTTGTGTACTTTAAACTGTGCTTGAGGATGTGGCTACCCGACATCCCTTCTTTTGTAAATATCTTAGTGGTATAAAGTACAGAACTCTGTGAACATAGATCGTTAATATCTTCTGAAGCGTACAGAATAAATATTCAGAAACACATTAAGGTGACCAGAGGGAAAATGGGAAAGAGACAATTACATATCTTTCCTGTGTGATGTTCTGTGGATTGTGAGGAGGGATACTCCTTAGTGGCTTTTGGGATTAGTCTGGTCCATCACCGCCAGACCTCTGATGTGTATCATATTCTTTTTCTTTATTTGCTTCTTTTGTTTTGCAATGGGGTCTCACTATGTAGTTCAGGCTGGTCCTGAACTCACTATATATCTGAGGCTGGCCTTGAGCTTATGACAGTCCTCCTGCCTCACTATTGTGTGTTTCTAATGAGGGTGTATCAGTTGGCCAACTAATTCTATTTTTAGAGATCCTCCTTAGGCGCTACATAAAAATGTATATTTGAGAATTTGACCACAGCATTATCCATAAAAAAATGGAAACATCATAAAAGTCCAATATTGAGGATTGGTTAGGTCATTGTTCTCCAGAGTTCCTTGAAAGACTCACAAATTCTAAGATTGTCAATGTGTGATTAAAAAGGGTGCCATCATCAGATAGCTCTAAGACATAGCAGTGGAACAAAAAAGAAATAGCAGTAAATTTTCTCACTTTACTATAGAGTATCTGAACAGATTTTTTAGAATCTGAGTGGAGCTATTTAATTAGGCTGTATTCACGGAGTAGAAGACTATGCATTTATAAAAGGTAATAGAAATGTGTGTATATGGCCATGTGTACATGTGCATGAGCATATCTTCATCAGTTTAAGCATATGTTCTTGACAATAGTGTTAGGCTAGAAAAGATGATAAAGCAATTCAGGTAAAAGCGATCTTTTAAAAATGTAGTGGATATATGCTAAAATGTTAAAGTGATAATGTCTGCACTGTGGGATCATTTTTCTCTTTTTGTCTGTATGTATTGGATTAGCTGCTTCTCTGTTTTTCAGGACTCGGTTGCCTGTCATATTTTGATGGCAGGGGACAGGTATCACTCTGTTCTTTACTGGCACCTACTTTAAAATGTGCTATAGGGCCGGAGGGTTAGCTCAGTGGTTCCGGTGCCTGCCATGCAAGCGCAAGGTCCTGAGTTCGATCCCCAGTAACCACATATAATGCTGGGCGTGGAGATACGCCCACCAACAATCAACACTGCATACTACAGTGCCGGACGTGGTGGCTCACGCCTGTAATCCCAGCACTCGGGAGGTAGAGACAGGAGGATTGCTGAGTTTGCGGCGGCTTGCCTGGGCACCATAGTGAGCTCAGGGCCAGCCTGAACTACAAAGCGAGACCCTGTCTCAAAAAGCAAAAAAAAAAAAAAAAAAAAATGTGCTATAGCTTTTAGTGTTGCACAGCTGAGATACAAATCACATTCTTTGGCAGGATTATGTTACAGAAGCTTGTAGATGAATTGGGACTTGAGTGGGGCTGTTAGCCTCCTTCTTGCTTTCTGGAAGGTGCTTTTTAAATTTTTAAAATGATAAATGCTTAATATATGGTAGTAATATCTCAGGGTATTCCAAAGCTTTCACATCATGGAAGGATTTTGAGTTTAGATTAAACCGCAGACATTATCTTTGCTCCTTCTATCATTTAGCTATCCACCTATCCATCCAGTTGTTTATATATGTATTTAATCACCCTTGAATGTGTTCTATGCAGAATTTTTCATTTTGTAGGAAGGAATTTTTTCATTTTGTAGGAAGGAATATTATTGGAGAATTTTTCTTCTTTTTTTTTGAGACAGGGTCTCGCTTTGTAGTTCAGGCTGGCCCTGAGCTTGCTATGTAGCCCAGGCAAACTTGGAATTTAGCAATCCTCCTGCTTCTGCCTTCTGAGTGCTGGGATTACAGGCATGAGTCACCACACCCAGTAATTGTTGTCTGTGGTTACCAGGGACCGAATTTAGGAACTTGGACTTGCTAGGCAGATGCCGGAATCACTGAGCTAAACTTCCAGCCCTCTATTGGACAATTTTGATCACTATGTGCTGTCTGGGTTTCACCCATCAGCAAAGATTGGATGCTGGTGGTGGGGCAGAGATTGGGAGGATGCCTGGCTGCTGAGATTATATTGATAAGTTAATTCTTTTGACACATGAAGGTTCTTCTCTCTTTCCCCCCAAATCCTTGAGTTTGAGCAGTCCGAAAACCTCACATAATAAAGTACATATGCATTCTGTGTTAATTATTGGGATTATTGATTGCCCTCATTCAGTCTTAATTTGGTTTATGCTGTTTGTGAAGCTTTTAATGTTCAGAAGCTTTTCCACCAACTGAACAGAAATACAGAGTAATCAAGTGTTATCAGTAGAATAGTTTCACAGATATGAAGACCATGCATGTCCTTGTATTATGGTTGTAGTGGATTTGCCTTGGTTGTGAATAAGTTGATCTTTAATACCAAAGATTTGAGACCGAATGAAAGTAGACCTTTCTCTGTTTAACGGCACATATGTCAAGTTAGGCTTCATAGTCTTAATAAGTTAGTAAAGATTTTGAGGCAGTAGGGTAAGCATAGTCATTTTTAAGTGAAATGTCTTGCCAGTGGAGTATGTAGTGTGTAAGCTTCTACCTGGAGCATTATAAAATATGAAGTAATAAAATGGTTTGGGATACAGGTACAATCACAGGGTACTCTCACTGCTCTTTGACTCGGTCAGCAGGTAATGTACTGGAAAGCCCACCGAGCGCAGAGCTCTGGTGTTGAATTTCAGCCTAGAAGTGTAGCTGTCAAGGTTAAGGACAAGTGGAGGTTGTGACAGTGAAGGGGTTAGAAGAGTCTTGGACTTGCCGATGGAAAAAGGTCTTTCCTGAATGAATTATTTGAGTGACCTCTTCTTGGATAACTCAGTCCTTTAAAAAACCATGGGTAGGAAATCTGTGTGTAATGTTTTTGTCATTTCTTTATTTTCTGTGTTATTGTCTAATCCTGGGTTCTAGTTGCTCAGGGAACTGTACAGTTCCAAGATGGCACCATTGATGTGGTCATCTAACCTCTCCTTGTAGGCTCTTACTGACGATGCTAATTTTAGTATCTTTTACGCAATATATATATTTATTTAGCATCTCATACACTGTCCACGTACAATGAGTGGACTGAGTTTAATCCTCACAATCAGTGTTTAGCAGATGAGAAACACGAGCCCTGTAGAAGTCAGCTGCTGTACTGCCTTCTTTCAGTCTCTTGGTAGTGTCTACCTCAGGGCCTTTGCATATCCCATTTCATTCATGGTTCTCATTTAGATCTTCAGTTCTCTGAGAGACCTTCTCTGCTGCTGTTGGAAAGTCATTCTGCCATTCACTGTTGACCACATCATTGTACTTAAGTTCCCTGTATTGTTTTCTCACCATTTGGTACTTTTCTTCTATCATTTGTTGATGCCTTTGCCACTAGAATTTGACTTCACAAGAGCAGGGACCTGTACATCCTTGGCCCCCATCCTGATCAGTGATGAGGCTCCAGGACTTGAAACTCAGAGGACCGGGTGAGGTCAGAACCCAGGTGCTCTGACGTCAGAAGCCCTGCTGTGCCCTCCATCTGTGTCCACGTGGTGCTGAAGGTGGTTCATTCTGTGGTCGCTGGAGAGGGGTGTTTCTTCATTTTGTGCCTAGTAATGTCCGTTGAAGCTGTGCGCTGGCTGCCTCTGTTGCATATCTGCCCTTCCCTGTAGTTCCGAAGGCCGGGGCGTCACCAAGGCGCCTGCTGGGCGGTCCTGAGCCTCTGAGGCTGTCCTCACTCCAGGTGGAGTGTCAGCCAGGGGAGAATACCAGGGGACAGACAGTCCTCGGGGCAGAAGATAGAGAGATAATGGGCTTCTGACGTGAATTCTCTCCTCTCTTTCCCTCTGACTGCTGCTCAGGGCTTTTAACTGGTCTGTGACCAAGGTGGTGGATTTCTGCAGCGGTGACATGCAGCCCGGGTTCCGCCTGGCTGGTGCCTGGACTGTCAAGGGTGGTGTGGGGAGAAGCGTGTGGGGGAGGGGAGAGTCCAGCGAAATGAAAATAAGACAAATTCTTGGACGGTTAGACCGGGTTTCACGCACTGCGCGCCTTCTGGAAATAGGCTCGGTTTGCATGGTATTGCCTGCCAAGACTCCGTGCTGTGAAAATTAAGGTGGAAGAGAGGTGACCTTCCGTGCTAACCTTTCAGAGACCTTTGTTTAGCAAAGACAGTGGCTGCCTTGTATTGAGGGAGCCTTGGTCTACTTTTATCTCTTACATTTAAAGAGGGATCTTGAAGGGATTTTTCCAAACAGCTTAAGGGACTGTGGAAAATAGTTCATTTCTTCTCGCGAAGCCTCACTGGGCTGAAATAAATACCTGTGCTTTGAAGGGAAGTCTTTGAGCAGCCTTGTTTTTTTCCACGAGCCCTGGGGATTCGCTGCAAGGGAGGAGAAGGGATGGAAACAGCCAGGCGCAGGAGAGGCTTGGGGTTGTGGACATGAAATCTTGCCCGTGTGTTACCTCATTATACTCCCGTGGCAATGTCGAAAGAAAGTTCTCTGTGTTCCTGGGACTTTTGGGTCCCAGTCCTAAAGCTTTGAGCTGCAGAAGAGATCTGTTCCCTAAATGGAAACTCAGAACTGTTGAGAGTCATTCTAAGCAGAGGAAGTGCATTAACTATATGGGTGGAATGGAAAACTCAATTTTATTGAACCTTAGTTGTTTGGATTGTGGTAGATGCTGATAGGATGACTTTTGGGGAACAAAGGAGCCTGGAGGATCATTTCAGCAGTTGTAAACAGGAGTTAAAATTTAATCTGCAGCACCAAAGAAAAGGTGCACTGCTGGTTTCAGGTGTATTGGTTGGAGCTTTTCCTCTTAAACTACGAATGGAAGCATAGGCATTTATAGTGGACCCTTGGGTTAGGACTGATCTGACAGAGAACAATTTGGGTTATGGCCAGAATTTTAGTTTTAACTTAAAGCGGAATTCTTCATGGGCTCAGGTACAGATTTAATCCTTAAAGAGTTTTGGAAGGAGCTTTACAACACCCTTCCCATGTGGAGTTCTTTGAGAAATCCTGACCTAGTGGCTCTTGGACAGCAGTGAGGTCCACCTGTGTACAGGAGGCAATTGACCAACTTGAGTTACAACCAGCCCTTGTGAATGAACTGAGTTTGTAAGTCAAGGGTCCAATGTTCAAAGTTACTGTGTTTATTTTATCAGTTTTTGTGCCTTAGCTGCTTAGGAAGAAATACACTTAATTCAGTATTTGAAAAGTGAGCCAGTGTGAGTTTTTAAAATATATGTATTCTCCAGATAATGGCTTGGGCCCCAGAAATGGGAAGCGGGTCTCAGTCCTTTCACTTTTGCTTTCTCTGTTGTGCCTGGATTTGCACAGGGGAAGCTCTGGTTTCTCGTGGGTCTCTGGGCTCTGCTCTTGCTCATTTGGGCCTTCGGATGATCAAGTACCTTGTGTTTACTTGTCTCCTGTGGGGCTTCTCTGTCCGAAACTTGTTCTCTTGGCCCAGTGAGCAAGAGGAATTGTTTGTTTTTGCTAATCTGGCAGCTGCTATTAGGGTTTATGGAGGAAAAACCTCTCCTCAGCTTCGGGAATTCTATTGCTCCTGAGGCACAAAAATATTTTCATCAACAACTGTGTTTTTCCTTTGTGTGTACGTGTGTGTTTTGAGACACAGGCTGTCCTTCAACTCATGGTAATCCTCCTGCCTCAGCCTCCTGAGGAACTTTTTTTTGGTGTGTGGCTGCTTGACTAGAAATTATTACTTATGTCTGGTTTAGTAAGTTAAACAATGGTGCAACAACATCTTTTTTTCCCCCAGCGAGTAGCGGGAAAATACCACAGCTGCTAACTTCTTTTTTTTTTTTTTTTTTTTTTTGAGGCAGGGTCTTGCTTTGTAGTTCAGGCTGGCCCTGAGCTCACTATGTAGCCCAGACAAGCCTCAAATTCAACAATCCTCCTGCCTCTGACTCTCCAGTGCTGGAATTACAGGCTTGAGCCACCACGCCTGGCACTGTGGTATGTGGTATTGATGGCTGGTGGGCATGAGTCTCCTCGCCCAGCATTGTATGTGGTTACCGGGGATCGAACTCAGGACCTTGCACTTGCGAGGCAGGCACCAGAACCACTGAGCTAATCCTCCGGCCCAGCTGCTAACTTCTTTAAAAATTGATTTTATTGGGCTGGAGATTTAGCTCAGTGGTTCCGGTGCCTGCCTCATAAATGTGAGGTCCTGCGTTCGATCCCGGTAACCACATACATGTTGGGCATGGCCCACCAGCAATCAATACCACATACCACAGTGCCGGGCGTGGTGGCTCATGCCTGTCATCCCAGCACTCGGCAGGCAGAGACAGGAGGATTGCTGAGTTCAGGGCTTGCCTGGGCTACATAGTGAGCTCAGGGCCAGCCTGAACTACAAAGTGAGACCCTGTCTCAAAAAAAAAAATGATTTTATTGGTACATTTTATATATACATTATAATATACATTATATATGCATATGTGTATATATATTTGCTTCCCCTGTGCAAATCCAGGCACAAAGAGAAAGCAAAAGTGAAAGGACTGAGACCTGCTTCCTATTTCTGGGGCCTCAAGCCATTATCTGGAGAGTACATATATTTTGATATGATATACATTATACATTATGATCACAAAAAATTTGTTTTATTGGTACATTTTATATATACATTATGGTCATATTCAATAAGTCTACATTGAGTGTCTAGACCAGAACATGACACATCTTGATTCTCATTTTTTCCCATTCCCCCTCCCTACAACAGCCGACCCCCTATATAAACAAACTTTTTTTTAACTATCAAATTTTTTCTTTCCCTTCCTAACTTTTATTTATTTATTTATTTATTTATTGACAGTGTCTCACTGTGTAGTTCAGGCTGGCCTTGGACTTACTATGTAGGCTGGCCTTGAACTTGTGGTGATCCTTTTGCTTGAGCCTCCTGAGTGCCGAGATTATAGGCCTGTGTCACCACGCCTGGCTGTGCCACCATGCCTGGTTATCATGTCTGATATAGTAGAGAAATTCAGTAACAGAAAATGACTGTGACCCTAAAATGATGCAACTTTGAAATACACTGCAATTTCAGAAACATTATCTCTAGGTCTTTTTTTTTTTTTTTTTTTTTCCGAGACAGGGTCTCACTTTGTAGTTCAGGCTGGCTCTGAGCTCACTGTGTAGCCTAGGCAAGCTTCAAACTCAGCAATCCTCCTGTCTCTGCCTCCTGAGTGCTGGGATTACAGGCGTGAGCCATATTGATTGTTGGTGGGCGTGAGTCTCCATGCCCAGCATTGTATGTGGTTACCAGGGATTGAACTCAGGGCCTTGTGCTTGCGAGGCAGGCTCCAGAACCACTGAGCTAACCCTCCGGCCCTCTCTAGGTCTTTTCTAATTCTTCAGTCTTAATATTTGCAAATTTCCTCAATTCTGTTTTGTACTTAAGGGTTTAAATCATGTTGCATGCCTGTAATTCCAACTACTCAGGAGGCTGAGGCATGAGGATCACAAATTTGAGGGTGGTCTGGGCAATTAATGTGACTGTTTTGAAATAAAAATTAGTAAGGGCCGGGATGTAGCTCAGTGGTAGAGCGCTTGCCTAGCACTCAGTCCTTCTTCTCTGCCCCAACAAGATTTCAGATTATAGTACTTATGTGAAGATTGTAAGGCAGGTGCATTTTGAAGCTGATTGGTTCTCTTCCCCCTCATAGGCTTATGGGAATCATGCTATTGAATATTAATGTTGATTGTGTAGCTACGTAGGCTGATACATATGCATTTATTCTGAAAGTTGTTCTTTGCGCTTGTCATGTGTGGAATTTCTAACTCAGGCTGTGTGTGCAATCTGCCCTCTGGACTCTGAGTCGGGCTGGGTGGGCCCAGCATGGGGAACTTTACCAACCCTCTGTCTTCTCCCTGGGGCCCTGGTTTGTTTCTGAGTCCCAGAATCAAGGTGAAGGTGCTTGCATTTCAGAGGCACAGAGAGAGCTGTAGTCAAATGTTCATCATTTTTCTTTAGCTTTTAAAGATTTTTATTAGTATATGTTTGCAATACGTGATGACCACATTCATCATGAGGGTGTGGCTCATGTATATAACATGTCTTAATTCTTTTTATTTCTCCTCCCTTTCCTCTTCCAAATGTTTGTGATTATTTTTAACTTGTAAATACTTTCCTTTAAGCAATCTTAATGGGTATGGTGATTGTGTGTGTGCGTACCATGCTTGCATGTGTTCCGTATTTTGAGGGGTTTGGTTTGTGCTCAGAAAAGGTAAAACGTCTTTCTGCCCCTTCTATCCCATCCTCCAGTCCTCTTCTTTTCTATCCTATACTGGAACTTTGCACTTGGCTCCATTCCCAGCCCTTTTTTAATTTGAGCCAGGGTCCCACTGAGTCACTGAGTTGTCCAGGTTGTGCCTATACTTCGATCTTTCTGCCTCAGCCTCCTTAGAGTTCTAGGATTACAGGTGTGTGCCACCATGCCCAGGCTTTGAAACATTATTTCTCTTACAGATGTGTTTTTGACTCATGGTAGGAAAAACAATACATTTATTTTCTGTGCTTAGTTGTCTTATCTTTTATAGGGTTGAAGAAAGTGTTACATTTGTATTTATATCCCTGTTTTTTTGAGTTCTCAATAGGTGACATCTGATACATCTATTTAATGGTGATACTTTCCTTTGGAATGAAACAGTCTGCCTACTATTTTTTTTTTTTTTGCTTTTTGAAGACAGGGTCTCGCTTTGTAGTTCAAGCTGGCCCTGAGCTCACTATGGTGCCCAGGCAAGCCGCTGCGAACTCAGCGATCCTCCTGTCTCTGCCTCCCCAGTGCTGGGATGACAGGCGTGAGCCACCACGTCCGGCATTGTGGTATGCGGTGTTGATTGTTGGTGGGCGTGTCTCCACGCCCAGCATTATATGTGGTTACTGGGGATTGAACTCAGGTCCTTGCGCTTGCGAGGCAGGCCCCGGAACCACTGAGCTAACCCTCCGGCCCTGCCTACTATTCTTTTAGAACAGATGAACTTAAAAAGATGAGTAATGTTTTTTTTTTTTTTTTTGCCTTTTTTTTGGAGACAGGGTCTCGCTTTGTAGTTCAGGCTGGCCCTGAGCTCACTATGGTGCCCAGGCAAGCCGCCGTGATCTCAGCAATCCTCCTGTCTCTGCCTCCCTAGTGCTGGGATTACAGGCGTGAGCCACCACGTCCGGCATTGTGGTATGCGGTGTTGATTGTTGGTGGGCGTGTCTCCACGCCCAGCATTATATGTGGTCACCGGGGATCGAACTCAGGTCCTTGCACTTGCGAGGCAGGCGCCAGAACCACTGAGCTAACCCTCCGGCCCAAAAGATGAGTAATGTTTTTATGTCAAAGGTGAAGTAAGGAGTTAGCTGACCTTAGCTGTGTATCACAAGCTCCCTATGGATTTACGAAAATGTCGGCAAGGTCTTTCGAGGTCCTTCTGTTCAGGCGAAGGAGCCGGACCCTCTGTCAGAGCCTTTGGATTGTGGGCAGAAAGGTCTTTGTGCTGGAGTCTTTCACTTCTGTGAATGCTTAGGGAGGGATCTTCATGTCGTCACTGATTAAACAACTCTGAAGTTTGAGGTTCCCCTTTGCTTCTTGGTGGCCAATGTGTGGAATTTGACATCAGATCTCAGTATTTGGAGGGAAACGTTCCTGAGGCAGTTCAAAGACTCCATCTAGCAGGAAGCTGAGCTGAGTGGGATGAGACAGGACAGAAGCTTGTGTGTGGGCTTTGACCTTGTTCAAGTGTGAAGTAAATCTTAATGAACCAGCTGAGGGAAGCTTTTTCCAATTTATTTGAAATAAAGAGACCACAGGATAAATTGAGCAAAATCTACCACTGGACAAATAGACTTAAGTATGAAGTTTGCTTTCTAAACTGTGCATGAAGCACTTTTCACAGTTAATTGTTATATTGTCAATTTTGAAATTATATTGATTTTGAAAATATTGTAAATATTGAGATGGGAGAGTGAGTTGAAGTCTTATTTGGTGCTGAAGTCTCTTGCCCTCACCTGATAACCCAGCCCATGTGTTTCTAGTTACTCTGTACATGCCTACCTTACCTTGTTACCCCACATAATCCTTTTAAATATTAGATACCTGTAATCCTAGCACTTGGGAAGCTGAGGCAGGAGGATCACAAGTTTGAGTCCAACCTGGACCTGATTGCAGCTTAATGAAATCCTGCCTCAAAATAAAACTTGAAAAAAAAAATCAGGGGTGTAGCTCAACACAAAGAGCCTGGGCTCAATCCTCACTACTGAAAAAAAATTCATATTGCAGCACTAAATTCATATTCACAATTACTTCTGTGGTTTTAAATGTGGTATCAGTGGTCAGTGGTACAGCTTGTAACCGTGTAATGCATGCCTTGACTCCCACTTAATGCCATTTGTATAGAAGAATCAGAGCAGACTTGGATTATGAAATGCGGATGTATACTGGCAAGAGGCATAAATATTTGGAGTTAGCAGAGTGTTCTTTGGAGAACATAATTGCATGTCACTCTCTGTCTCAGGGTGGACTTGCTGTGCACAAGGGCTGGACAGATCTTACTCAGGGCTGCTTGGCAGTGGGCCAGGTAGAGCTCGCCCTGGGAAACTCACTGGCCGGCATGTTGAGGTGACTGTGTCCGAAGAGTAGTGCCATCTTGCCTGTGAGTCCACCCTGTGGACTCCCTCATACCTGGGCCACTGTCGCCCAGGCAGATGTAGCCTCTATTTAGCTTTTTTGGTTTCTGTGCCTGCTGGCTCTGACTCACAGCCAGAAGTTAGGAAACCGTCGAGTGTTCTTCTCTGACCACTGCACCCAGATCAATCGCTCCCTCGAGCTCACTGTTTGTCTCTGTTGTCAGTCAGCTCCTGTGGCTTTATCTGTGTATCTGGTTCCCTTGCTGGCTTTTTTTGGTGCCAGCCTCGAGCTCAGTCTGCATGCATGGCAAGGGCTTCTGAGTAGCTTCTTGTGCTTTTTCAGGATGGCTGTTTTCCTACCTGATCCCTTCAGTAAGTGGGTGTTGTCCAGTCAGTGTTGCCGGCCTCGCTCTGACAAGCTGGGATGGGTATGACTTTTTTTCTTTAAATTGTTAAATCACCTTAATGTGCACATGATATGTATTCACAAAATTTACATAGCTGTGTCACACCAAGACTGCCACATGGTATACACACAATATTTTGTCTGAAGTGTTAAGAAAATCCTTATAAAAGGATGGGATTTGCATAATCTGTGCTGGGGTCCTAAGCATCACCCTCTTTAGTGTTTCCGTCTGAGATAATAAAATGGATATTTCGCCTGCCATGGATTCCTCTGGCAGTGCCTTGCTGAGACATGTCTTCCGCAGGGGACATGTTTGAGGTCTTTCCATCAACACTTTCCTGGTCAGAACTCATAGCTTCATCGTCCCCTCTGTCCTCTCTCTCCTCTGCTCTGGGACCTTGGGTGTGTCCTTGTCCCTGGTTTTCCTCTCTCGGACCCACAGGGCCCCTGATGGCTGGCCTGCTGTATGTACTGCTCTCCAGTCCTTCCTGACGAGCCCCTCTTCAGGTCTCCCCCTGCTCTCACTGGGTGGAGGAGTAAAGGATGGGGACGCTGGTGCTAGTAACTCAGTGAAGCCCCCGTCCGCACAGCGCACAGCAGTTTGGCGGCAGCCACCTTTTGGGGCTGACCTCTAATTTGAGCAAGGTTAGTGGAAAGTCCAGTGGATCCTTACAGTTTGGGATGGTGTAGTTTAGAACTGCCTGTCACAGGTGTCCTTGCGGGAAACCCAGTGCAGTGTATCAAAGGCAGGGGGAAGGCGGAAGGAGGAGGGCAAAGGTGAGAAGGTGAGAACCAGGCCTGGTGTACTCTGAGAGGCCCAACGGGAACTTGGGGTGCGTTTCAAAGAATGCAAGGGGCAGCCGCGTGGACAGGGAGGATGGGCCAGTTGATGGAAAAAGACAGGAGGCCGGAGGCGTTGGAATGCCTAGTTGGAATTTGAGTGTGGCTGCAGGGGTGGGGCTAAGGGAGGGGTTGGGGCAGATTTTGACAGCTCTTCCCAGCAGCCTGAGGGAGGGATTTTAAATGGGCCATTGACTGGCTCAGGACTGTTTGTCAACATATGAATGATACATTTAGAAGGGGACAGCCTTTGTGTGTTGCACGGGGTGATGGGATCCTGGATGGGACTCTGGGTTCTTCTGCTCTGTGAGCAAAGAATTGATTGTGGACAAGACAGCATGGAAAAGTCTGGAAAGTAAGGAACTGTATCCAGTGATGCCATGTTCAGAGTAAGTGGGCTCAGGCCAGAAGAAGGAAAATAGTGCACATGCTGAGTGTGTTGGGTGTAAGAACTGAAAGTGCTGTGCCTGGTGGAGGGCGCCTCCCATTGGTCTTCCAGAGCGTGACCGACAAGGTGATTGGCCAGTGGTCAGTCATGTCAGCTGTATCAAGTGTACATGTCCTTCCCCACAATGCACTGTGTTACAGCTGGATGTGTGAGACACAGCCATAAGCATGAACCTTGAATAAGCTCCAAGGGAAGAAAGGTAACATTGTAGGTCTTCTCTGTAGGTCCATCCTGGTTTGGTACTTTGGGATCTTGCAAGGTGGGCCCAGGGATCTTTGTCTTTCTTGTTTCTGCCAGTAGTAGTAGATCTTAGGACAAAGGTTCAGGTTTAGGTAAGTGGAGGGGAATGATATCATAGCTCAAGGTACTGAGTGTGTTAGAACAGAGGCAGGGAGCAGTCACGAGTTATGAAGAGTTGAGACTGGAGATTTTGGGCATTAGGCAGAGTGATTCAGATGTAGATGGTATAGGGGAAGGACTTAAAGGGTGGCTGGAGTTTAGTAACAACATGTAGAAAGCCTTCCTGTAAATTTTTTTACTTGTTATCATTTTTAATAATGATGTACTATGAAAAGCCAGCATATCATCACAGTCATTTTAAAAGAAAGCCTTTACTTTTGCATGGTGTCTTACTATATAGATTACTTAGGATAGAACACAGAGTTGAACCATGCTTACTTTATTATATATTTAACCTTCATGATATCCGCTTTATGTTTTCAACTACATATATAGTTTTTCAAGTCATATTGTATAGCTCAACTTTCAAAATTTTAATTAATAGCTCTCTCCCCAGAATGAATTTTCTTAACTTGATTAACTTCTTAATATTTTAGAGTTATTACCTTCTTGACTACTACTGTGTTTTTCCTATTGTATTTTTGCTTTTTAGTGTAGGCCAGTCTTGAACTCACTGTATAATGCAAGCTGACCTTGAACTTGCAGGGATCTTCCTGCCTCAACCTCCTGAGTGTTGGGATTATAGGTGTGCTCTCCCACACAAGGCTCCCCTTTGTTTTTTTTTTTTTTTTTTTGAGACAGGGTCTCACTTTGTAGCTCAGGCTGGCCTTAAGCTTACTATGTAGTCCAGGCAAGCCTCGAACTCAGCAATCCTTCTATCTCTGCCTCCCGAGTGCTGGGATTACAGGCGCGAGCCGCCACTGTGGTATGTGGTATTGATTGTTGGTGGGCGTGAGTCACCACGCCCAGCATTGTATGTGGTTTCCAGGGATCGAATTCAGGACCTTGTGCTTGCGAGGCAGGTGCTGGAACCACTGAGCTGAATCTCTGGCCCTCCCCATCGTATTTTATTTAGATAGTGTTGGTAACTTTACATTGAAGTTTCAATAGTATTTTTATTTTTTTCTTTGTATATTCCAGAAGAGAGACTATGTTTTAGGAAGAATTAGACAAAGTAACATGAGAAAAAGAAAGTTTATTCATATTTATGCAATACTCTGTAATCATTCTTTGAAAAGGTACTAAAGAAAGGTAATATTAATCTCATTCTAAAGTGAGGATAATAGTCTTGGACAGCTAAAGGAAAATCTATATGCAAAAAAGAGCCTAGAAAACTATTTCAATGCAACTTTAATTGAAGAGTAGAATGTTTAATGTGACTCTGTGAAGATAATGTCATCCTGTATTACTGATTCCAGCTTCAACAGAGAAGACAGGATAAAATGCAAATTAAAAATAAATTAAGAGCAGATGTTGAAAAATACCTTTCATTTAAGGAATAATTAAATTGTGGAAAGGTCATTGGAGTTTAGTCAATAAAGCTGGGATGCTCAGAAATCATAATTATTCAGCAAACAGATGCTTTTCTTACTGCGATGCTCTGCGGTGGAGGTTTTACGAATGAGAGAAAGAAGAGGCTGGTTTTGCTGTGCTGTTTTAGGTTTCATCTTTCAAATCCTCATATGCAGCAGGCTAAGTTTAAATTCCATTGTTTAATCTGATATTCCAGAAATGGTGCTTCTGTTAACTTATATTTTTTTCTTTTTGAGACAGGGTCTCACTGTGTAATTCAGGCTGGCCTTGAAGTCTCTCTATCCTGTCTAGGTTTTCCTGGAATTCACAGTGCTCCTCCTGCCTCAGCCTTCCAAGTGCATAGGCAAGCATTACCAAGCCTGTCCATTCTTTGACATTTAAGAAAATACAATGGATCTCATTTGAAAGCTCTTGCAAGCATTGTTGGGTTGTGTGTCACTGATGGTTAGGTCTTTGGTTTGGACCCTGCTCTTTACTGAAGGCGGCGGGCTTTGGCTTCATGCAGTGAATAAGAAGCAAGTCAAGTTATCAAATGCGTGTTGCTGGACAAGTTATCTAATGCGTGTTGCTGGACAACTCAGTTACACAGAATTTAAGAAAACAAATGAAGCGGGAGCCTCAGAATAGGAGATAAATTATCTTCAGGACCCTTAGCAAGGGCATTGCAGACGTGGAGTCTGTGAAGTGGGATCTGGAGAATGAGTATAAGATAGAGAAAGGGTGGGAGTGCTGTTAAAACAGAGGAATCTGTGGTGACTCACAGCTTTGGAAGCCAGAATTATGACTCACTCACTTTGGCAAAGCTAGAGAGTTAAGATGAGACCAGTGAGTGAAGATCAGGCCTTGAGGAGCC
>PVIC010021200.1:0-28795 GCA_004025085.1 Thryonomys swinderianus
CACTAAATTTGCGTGCATGTACAGGGAGAAAGAAGAGTACAGCATATGTACAGTTTTGGTACTGTCTACAGTTTCAAGGGATCCAGAAGTAAGGCGAGGACCACTCTATTCAGGGAGCTTTTATTACTGCATTCTAAAAACATTTCCTAAGGTTCCACTGTTTCCCAGGCAACCTGTAAAGCAAGGAAGACTCAAAGAATTTAAGCCGTTACTGCCCAATGATCCACTTGTAGAATGCTCATAACAATGGAATGTAATGAAATGCATTCTCTTCAAATTCTTGTTCCTTGAATGTTTCTAGGTAACATGTATGAATTTCATGCAAAAATTCAAAAAACTTCAGTCCGTGGCAGAAATGGGTTAAGGTTTTCTGGTACAGAGGAACTACACAGAAACTCACTGTCTACTGCCTAAGATTTCTTTCTCCCAACACAGAGGGACTGAACGTTTATTCCTAGTGCCACAGCACTGCGACAGATCTTCGTGGGCACCGACATTTCAACTTTCACCGAAGCCTGTGTCCTTTATGGTACATAAGAGCGCACAGACTCCTGCTGGTGTCTTCTGAGGCTGGGCTATTAACAAATGAGCTACACCCTGCTCACGAGACCACCGACTCCAGACTGTGAGTCAGAACAAGTCACACCAAAAAGCAAAGCCAAGGAGAACCCTCTCTGGGTAGATGGGAGGGAAGGCCGGAGGCAGCCAGGCGAGCTCCCCACAGGAGCTTTCGGGGACTGTGGCCGGTCAGAGAGGCCAAAGGCAGCCTGGCCTTCCCTCTCAGACTGTCCATGGGGCAGGATCTCGGGACCCTCCCTCTTCTCCCTGGTCTGCGGGGCATCTAGTCTCCACATCCGTTCGTCTGACCTTCAGGGGAATCTGTGAGCCCCGTAGCATCCTGGTAACTCTTCGTTGCTTAACTTACACCTCGTTTTTGACAGCAAGAATCCTGACAGAACCACCACAAACTTAGAGAAAACCTGTTTTCCTGAAATCTAAATCACTGGAAACAGAGGACTGGACTCGGACATCCTTTCCCACAAGGGAGATGACTCACCCCAAAAAGAGGTAGCTTAGTCTTTCCGGCAGGTCACAGCTAAACCCACACGGGTGCCTTTGATATCCTCCAGATTTAAGTTATCCAGGAATTTCACAGTGCGAAGGCCCTGCCCCAACGATTTTAGCTCTGATAGACAAATGTCCTTCTAACTGGAGAGCTGGAGGCGAGAGGCTTCTCCAGTGGCCCAACAGGTATCTTAACGTGTAAGTGCTGGTAGAAAACACATCAGCCGTGTTGATGGGTCTTGTTACGAAGGCACGGTCCCAGCAGAGTCAGCTGGTCTGCAGCTCCGAGCTGTTCCCTGGGTGCCACCCTGACCCTGCAGACTCCCGTGCTCCGGGGGGCCTGCCTTCCTCCACTCCCTGTGACCTCCTGACAGCTGGGTAACGTCTTTCATCTTGGAGTCTAACGTCACCCTTTTACATCTCCTCTTCCGCATACTCTCGTGATAGCTTTGCTTTTCTCCTCTTTGCTCTCACGCTTTAGCCACCATGATGCTTCTGACTGATAAGAACACTAAATTCTTCCACAGCCCTGGCTGTTCTCCAGTGACCACCAGCCACCAGAGGTGCCGGGCTCTAATCTCAGTATCCTTAGCACTCAGAACAGGCTGCTAGAAGATAAAGCACGCAACAAATGTCTGATGGGTGAATAGACTGAGTGGGGGGTGACAGCAGAAATGATCAGAGGCATACAAAGTATGATGGTGTAGAAACAGCGCCTTCCCAACTTTTCTACAAATATTTATTTGTGGGTTTTATAGGATGTAGTGGAGAAAGAAAGATAGTTTAATCCCACAGTACACTAGAACCCAATACCACGGGGGTATCCGGAGCATAAAATGACTCCCAGACACTTCAGGGTTGAATTACGAAATGCCAGAAGGAGTAAGATCCAGAGAGCTGGCCTGTTCTGCTGTTAAATACACGACACAAACATCCTGCGTCCTGGTTGTATCAGCTGCGTCAACCACGAACACGACATCCCAAACACTTCCAGTTAGACCTGGCTCCTTGGCCAGGAGTTTTAACCTGAGGCTACATTTCCTTGCGTTCACAGGACTCTTCTTTCAGACTCTGCTCCCCCAGGGCCCCAGCTCTGGCCATTTGAGTCTTTCTTACTCCTGGTCGTAAAACTGGTTAGATCGAGGGTGTCAAAATTCAAATCCTAGTTCTGTCACCCAGTGGCTTTAACACTGGGTAAATAAACTCTAATGGGTTACTTTAAATGTGACTAGGGGTACAGTAGACAGTATACAGCACAATGCTTGGCATATAAGCCCTGTGAACATGTCAGCCATTACCATCACTTCTTTCTCTATCTTCCAACATGTTCAACTTCCTTTGCTCCCTAAAAAATACAAAATAAAAACCCTCTGTCCTACAGGCCTTAAAGGCCCATCCCTCCTTTTTACGACCAAACATCTGACAAAATAGGCAGTCACCACCCATTCTGCCTCTGCCCACTGTGCACCCAGGAACCCCCAACCCCTCCAGGGGGACCCCCGGCCCCGTTTTATGGAGCTCTGGAAGCGGATCTTAACTCTGATGTGCTCAGCCTCTCCCTTCTTGACTCTTCTGTGCTGCGTGACCATCCTGGTCCTTGGACTATGACTTTGATACCTGAGGAACACATACCTCTTCCTCGTCCTCTGCACCTCTTCTCTTCGAGCATTATAAGGAAGTTACTGATAAGCATGTGCAGCCTGTGTGACTATCACAGATGCAGACAGCATGGGAACAACTTCCTTCGATCCATTTTAAAGTGCTGATAATATTCTCTCAGTAATATGTACCATAATCTGTTTACCAACTTCAAGTTAGTAGATATTTAGATTGTTTCTAATTTTTCACTATCATCAAGATCCTTGCAGAACAGTATTTGTGCATCCTTTAGTACTTCCTCAGGACGCAGGATTACGTGAGGAATTGTGAAATCAAAGAGTGTATTCAATTTTAAATTCTTTAATATGTACAGCTGTGCTACCCTCGAGAACGGTTGTACTAGTTTATCTTATTTTAGTTCTTTAGGTCATTCGAAAGAACTCATGAGATATTTACCAGATTTCTCTAGAGATAATTGGTAGGCCTTGGCGTTGGTTAATAATGCTCTCTATTTTACCCATCTATAAAGACTTAAAGATTTGAATCAAGGGTAGGACATTTATGCTTGCTTAAACATGCTAATATATCACTGCGACATTACTTTAATAAAATGGTTCTTGCTATTTTCCTCTAGCACGGCGATTCACAAAGAACCAGTAGAATATTTTAAAACTTGATCAACCCAGTTTTCTTGATATGTCAGGTAGCTAAAGTAAATTAGCATATGTTCTATATTTGTCAAATAAGCACACAGCAGGAAAGGACTGCTTACTTCGGAAAATATTGCGAAGTCTCTTTAATATGAAATTATCATCCTCACTTCTCCATAAAATTTACACTTGCATAAGTAACTTGACATTTGAAAAATTAGTGTAGAGCTGTCTTCCATATTAAAGATGAAAGATAATTAATATTGCATATTGGCTGACATAGGCATTGCTCGATAAATATTTGTTGGATAAATGAACCTGTGAAGCTACATAATTTTTAACTAAAAATTATCTATGTGCCTTGTTGGAAAGCCTTAGTGCAAGACGTAAACCTAGATGACAGTCTAGGATTTGTGTCTGACAGTAGAAAATGATTAAACTAAACATACTGGCTCTTAAAAAAAAAAAAAGCCTACTCATAAATTAAACTGTGCTGTAAATTCCTGTACCGCTAAGGGAGCAAATTCATCCGCATCGCAATTAGATCTCTCCTACTTGCTAGCATTCTAGTAAAGCCAACATGATGGTAATCGCCGAGGACCTATGTACCTCACAAAAAGATGTGCATAATTCTATTGCTGCTGGTGGAGAAAGGTGCTGGGGACACAGAGGGAAAAGGACAAGAGCACCTCGACACCCCCCAGGCACCGAACTGTATTGATAACTCCTCTGAGAGATTAAGAAGCCTGTCAGAGAAATGAAGAAGGAAGCAATCAAAATCACAGAGGACAGACTGGCATAATTAAGGGCGCTTTCGGTCACCAAGGACCTTAGATTACATATTATCCATCTCATCTGGCTTGGTAAAGTCGCTGGTGTAAACAACTTACCTGTGAATTACACAGGAATCATCCTCATTGGAAAGACCAGTAGTCTTCACGGCAACCATCTTTTTTGTTATAAAAAGCAGGGGCTGGGGCTGGAGGATTAGCTCAGTGGTTCCAGCACCTGCCTCGCAAGCACAGGGTCCTGAGTTCAATCCCCCAGTAACCACGTATAATGCTGGGTGTGGTGACTCACACCCACCAGCAATCAATACCACATACCACAGTGCCAGGTGTGGTGGCTCATGCCTGTCAACCCAGCACTTGGGAGGCAGAGGCAGGAGGATTGCTGAGTTCGAGGCTTGCCTGGGCTACATAGTGAGCTCAGGGCCAGTCTGAACTACAAAGCAAGACCCTGTCTCAAAAACAAAAAAAAGCAGGGGTTCCAATGATTAAGATGCATATTACAGTATGATGTGTCTGATAATGAGTATGATGATAAAGTATGAAGCAGTTGAGTTGATAAACATAGGCATAGTTCATTTCCAACGTTCTTTTAGTTCTGATAGGCCAAGTATTGATGATGCTGTTGATTTTATTTTCAAACTGCTAACCTTTGTTCAGCCTATAAAGGGGCATGATGAATAAGTCAAAAGGTACTTAATCTGTCCAAAAAAAGACTGGTTACACTGTGTACTGTTTTTATTAGTTATGAATCATGCACTCTAGAAGGTTTGGTAAACAGAATACATAAAATTTTCAATTGCAGCTTCATTTAAATTCACGTGTTGGCAATAAGACGCGTCACGTTAGCAGACCGGCATGAGGAGTACTGTGGTCGAGTGGGTCCTGCGTGCTCACGAGGGGGCAGAAACAGAGAAACACATTCAGGGATGACCGCCGAGTGTCCGGAGATCCCCGCAGGGAGCACAGCTACTCCTCCACCCTGGACCGAGGAAGGGTCCTCCTCTCGGGGTGACCATCCTCTCCCACGAAGCTTGAAGCTTCTGGAGGGGCGCCTGCCCTCCCCTCTGGTAAGCATAAAATACAAGGGAGCGTTTGGCTTAAGTTCACTTCCAGAATTACTTCTTAAATGAACATTTTTGGTATAGTTACAAAGAACTAAATACTCACTGTGAGTAATTCAAATTTTCAGAAAAGGACAAAGAAAAATCATTTGTAATCCACCGCTGCGACCACTACTAAAAACATTTTAGTGGAGTGTTTTCCAAACGTATTTGCTTCTCAGAGTAACACAGAGAGCTTTTCTGTAATGTAAATGCTCAGGGTCCTCTACTAGAGAAGGGATCCAGTGCAGATGGCACTGGCCCGGGACAATCTATTTTTTGTTACCGTTTCTTTGTTTTGAGAGAAGGTCTCATTACATAGTGAAGGCCGGCCTGGAATTCACTGTGTAGCCCAGGCTGGCCTGGAACCCACAGCATTTTTCCTGCCTCTGACTCCTGAGAGCTTGAATTACAGGTGCCACCATGCCTGGCTGGACAACCTATTTTTAATAAGCAGCCTAGATGAATTCTTATGAGACACATTTAAGATACCCTTTTCCAGGACACGCCTTTCCGTGTATACGTACAGCACGCCCATGTACAAGTACATACAAGCAATTATTCTTTTGAGATTACTTATTTCTTCGTCTCTTCTACAGTTGATTTTCACCAGTCTGTCCTTTTCTATGTGTGACTTTTAAAAAGCTGAGACACCAGTGACTGTTAGTACCAGAATCAATAACGGCCTATTCATTCAAACCTAAAACCAGACCTCAGTAAGAAAAAAAACAATCAAGAAAAGTGTTTTCTATTCCACATGTTTGTGAATATGATATTAAGGTCCTTAGTGAGAGGAAACTGAATAGTCAGATTTTATTCCCTGAGATTTCATTGCCCTCAGCTTTTAAGGTTTGAGCCCCAAGAGTGCAAATAAGCGGCAAGATTTAGGCTCACTGCTACTATGCTGAGATCTTGAAAATAAAACCAAACGTACTCATACCAGCAACACATTTCATAGCTGTATTGTGAAACTGCTGATTCTAATTTAGTTTGTTTCCTTTAACCTCCGATCTCAGTCTATGCTGAGTGGCTTAAAAGCAAGGAAAGAGATAAAAATATAAAGGAGAGCTCCTTGCACTAGTCTAAAATATGAAAGATTCAAAGCTAGATCTGATTTCTTCCCTAGGACAAAGGACAGGACACCTGCCAAGTTGCCTGGGAAGCTGAACTACCTCAAGGCTGGTTGCTATAACACCCTGTTAACCAGCCTAATGCGAACTTCAAGTTTCCAATTCAAAGATTATCTGTAGCAAATATGTCAGTCTTGGGAAACTTTCTACACTGCCCCGTATCATTCTCTCATTTTCTTTGCTGTGCTCTTTATTTATGTTATTTTTAGTTTGGAGGCTGTACGCCAGTTTTCAGTCCATTCAGGCAGCCTGCTCTTGTAGGAGACTTCTTGAACTCCTTCCAGTAGACTGTCTTCCACAGAACTGTATTAATTCTAAATAAACCAGCTTTGTTTTTACCATGTGAAACCTAGGATCAAGCTATTTATAATATGTTCTTATTTTCTTCTGCAACCAGGAATCTCGGGGCAAAAGTGCAGCAGGATTCTGAGTATGATCTTATGGTTTGTAATAAATAATTTTATCACTGACACAGGTTTCATTTTGTTTCTCTTGCCTCTACATTTTATGTTGATTTACTAATCCAATTACTATTACTTTGCAAGTGGCCTCAGAATCTTTTTCACTTTCCAGAGATTTCATTTACAACACGTGGCTTTAAAAAATATGAACACACTGTGGAAGACTGAACTGAGCTAATTGACTCCTGCATTACCTCACACACTTTCTGTGGTGAAAACACTGAGACGTACAGCAACTTTCAACAACACAGTACCTTGATGACAGCCACCATGTTGCACAGTAGATCTTTCTTGAACTAACTTACTCCCAGGTGGAATTTTGTATAATTTGACCAACACCTCTCCCACCCCTCTCTTCCCACTGGCCCTGGAAACTACCACACTAATCTCTACATCTATGAGTTTAACTCTTTTTATATTCCACATAAAAATGTTGAGTGTTATTAACTTATATATAAGCAAATATAGCAGTAGCATCCATAAGTACAGCGCTAATAACTATGAAAATTATACAGCACATGTTAAAGACTATAAGAAACACTTTTTGAGTTATCTATAGTATTGTTGTTATCTACATATTATCTAGATTACTTATACCCAATAGCAATGTAAATGACGTGTAAATGGTTGCTATACCATATTGCTTAAGGACTAATGACAAGGAAAAAGTCTAGAGGTGATTTTAAGTAGATGGGAGGATATGCATAAGTTACATGTAAATTCTATGCCATTTTATACAAGGGGCTTGAGGATCCCCCAGGTACTTCAGGGACCTGGAACCGATAGCTATGACTTAATTGGAATCAAGCCATGAAATTACCTCAGTATATTCAAAATACATACTAAAATTTTTTAATAAACTTCTTAACATTTTCAAAGCTTCTAAGCAAACAATTCTGACCTCAGGCTGACTTAACTGAAACAGTATGCGACCCCTTTTTAAAGCTCACAAGATCTAAAATGAATTCACTGTCTTTTAGTATATACAAGTTTGGATAACTGTAATTATATAAATAATCTTGATCAGTAATTTTCTTTTAAATCCATTTTTTTTCTGTGGTCTCTGAGCCAAATCCCTTCTGACACACATTAAAAAGTTCTTAAGGCCAAGCTACCCGTACACCTGTAATGCTAGCTACCTGGGAGGCTGAGGCAGGAGGGGCACAAGTTCAAGGTCAGCCTGGGCAACTGAAGGAGACATTGTTATGAAATTAGAAAACATAAAAAATGGCTGTGGATGTAACTTAGTCATAAAATACTTGCCTAGCCAGCATGAGGTTCTGGGTTCAAAACTCAGTACCTCACAAAAACTTCCTTAAGGCCAGGTATGAAATGCAAACATATACTTCCATATGCAAACTTTTTCTCAACATCAAGGATGTAAAATTTCTAACTGCTTTTAATATGGATAAAGAAACAAATAAAACACACATTTAGGTATTCAGGATTGCTTATACTGTTTTCCTAGACCCCTGTTTTACTATCCACTGACTTACACCATCAATGTGGTCATCAATGATCCTGTCTGAAAGGAGATAAATGTGAGGCAAAATAAAATTAAAAATAGATCAACTCTGCCACTCATCAGTAGTAGGAAGGAAGAAGCAATTACTAACGCAAACGAGCAGGAGCTGGCGAAATACCTGAGAATCTGTTTTATTTAAAACATCTTTGCCCTTTACAATACAGATTAAACACATTTAGCTGCACTGATCATGTACTGTGCCAGACACTGCTGGCTGTCTATGACCAGCAGTTTAATATAAAGAAAGAAAAACCTAAATATTTTTCAAGGACTGCCAGTCAGATGACTCAAGAGATAAACCGGAATTGGGCTGGACGTTTAGCTCGGTGACGCCATGTTGCCTGGAAAGCTCAAGGTTCTGAGCTCGATTCCTGGTCCCGGGGGAGACAAAGATAAATTCGACCCACTGTGATGTGTCTATACCAATGAAGATAACTGGTGCATTCCCCATAGAGTGCCCTGATATATACAGGTCAGATCCCAGGATGCCTGTGGATGCACAAATCCTAACTGCAGTGCGGTGACTCTGGATGTGGACCCCACAGTCACACTGTGGTTGACCTGTGAACAGACCAGTGGAGACAATGCACTGTATCGGGGAGCCTCCCAAGGGCCCTTCTGGGAGGCTCCTTCTCGGCCCTTACTAAAAAAAAAAGAGCCTCAAAAAAGGATGTTCCCTCCTTCTGCCTCTGGGCACCTGAAGCAGCAGCGGCCTGCTCTGTCACCAACCATGCCGGTTTAAGCAGAAACAACCCATTAAGAACTGGTTTTGCCAGCTGTTCCCAGACAGTAATCCTCTACCCACCACAGTTAATAAAATGGCTGCAATAACTTCCAGACCAAAGCAGTGAACAGTTACGAGTGCTTTCTGCATTCTCTTATCGTCTCTCAGAGTCAGGTCCCAGCACCAACGACCCTGCAAGTAGCTGCGAAGGAGGGTGGAGCCTCTGTGTGAGGCTGGTACCAGAGAGAAGCAAGGCACACGGCCCCAGACCCTGCTCCGGACCGGGCACCAGCCTTGTCTTTGATGTCACTTGGACTGCTCAGTTCATGTCCACAGAGAACTTGTTAGTATGTGCAACTGCTCCAGCTTACACAGTGGCAGACTCCACAGCCCGGGCTCATCCTGCTACACTATGCAAATATGAAACTCCAAACTTGTCTGCAAAGCATGAAGAAAGCAGTACTGATTGTTCTATTCTAAAAAAAAAAAAAAAGGTTTGATGACTTGGTTTGAAAAAATAGGAAGAAATCAGATATGAGATTAGTGTATGTGGGGAAAGGTACAGAGAGGAACAATTAAGGTTATGTTTGTGTGTTACAGCACATAGTGGAGAGAAAAAACAAACAAACAAACAAACAAAAATAACACCGAGGGAAGGACAGTCTGGGTTTAGGAAAAGAAGTTCTGGGCACTTGTTGGCATCCCAGCCTACTGTTTTAGTATATCAAGACAAAGATGGCGCTGGTTCCTAAAATACCTTCAAGTACAGGGGAGGAAAAGTGCGTGGCCTGACTGGAAAGGGAGGAAATGGTGAGAAAGGAGGAGACAGAAAAGACAAAAAGCATCACTTCTGGAAGGGTCAGCTGCTCTGTCATGCCTCACAGTGCGATAAAGGCTCACAGTGTGATAAGAACTGAATGAGAAAACATATGCAAAATGCTCTAATCCACCCGGTGAGCACACACAGAAGCTCGTGCTGTTAGATTTTCTGTCATTAATTATTAACGTCCTTTTCCACCTAATCGCAAATAACCAGTTGTGCTTTTAAGGTGCATCTCTTCCGCTCCACAGAAACCTCCTGAGGCTGGGCGCCTGAGGAAGTTTCTGTTTCAACTTTTTTTTTTTATTGCTGACATGCTTTGGGAGAACAGAGAAAATAAAAGTATGTCTGTTACATGATATTTCAATACTGGTTTCACTTTATTGCTTGCATAAAAATAGCATGCCCCATTTTACTATATTGTAAGGACTAAAAGAGAGAATTAAAAAGAAAAGAGAAAAAAAACCTTACCCGTTGTTTTTCATTTGTACCCTTTTTATTGGTCTCCTTTCTCTTTTCATCTTCATACACCAGAACAAAGTCAATTCTTCGCTGGCCATCATTAAAAAAGAGGGAGTCAGGTTTTCCATTAAATTCTTCCTGTGTGTAAGAGAAAAAACCGGTATTAAAGAAATTCCTTTGAAAAGTGCTGATTATAAGTGTTTATCTTCTAGCTTTACCAGATTCATTGATGTGCTGAGAAAGAGAAATACATCTATGGCTAGTTACTTGACCAAGGAGTCCTGGCCCACTGTCCTTTGGAAGTAGAGTCCGTGGGTAAGGAAGTCTTTGAACAGCTTAGCATAATCCTACAAATGCAGAGGCACACATCAGTATTCTGTACATAATTTCATCAGCCCAGAAGTATTGAAAGAGCAAGAAGACGTCAACTTGGGAAATGCAAAGAGTACAGACACCTGCCTAATCAAAGGACTGATTTATTTAAACAGGAAAAAAATATAAGGTCAAACACTATTGAAAATTTCATCCTATTTTCGAACGTTTAATCATTTTTCATGATTTCTCTCTAGACATCACTATTTTTGATTATGTGAAACAGGGTCTTAACTCACAGCAATGGAGTGCTGAGATTACAAACATGCATCACCATACCCAAAAGACCTTGTCATTTTCAAAACAGTCTAATTTTAATCCCTAACAAATGCCACAAGATGCATTCCTTACATTCAAAAACCACTAGTCATTGGGATTTACCCTCAGATCCACAAATAATGTACTCTTACCCACAGCAAATTTTTTAATTGTTTAAAAGTAACAATAATAACAAGTTAAATGAATCTTTCATTTAGGGCCTAAAAGACTACTGCACAGAAGCACAGGAAAAGTGGGGGAACACAGATCTGACACAATTTAAAACAATCTATTATCATAAGGATCTGGATATAAGTAGTCTAATTTATTCTGAAGAAATAGGCCTTTGTATTCTCACATAACTTGTTGGAATGGTTATGTTAATTCTGTTGTTGCTTAACAACCAGATTTCTTTGTAGCTGATAAGCAATATTTTTTTTTTTTTTGAGACAGGGTCTCGCTTTATAGTTCAGGCTGGCCCTGAGCTCACTATGTAGCCCAGGCAAGCCTCGAACTCAGCAATCCTCCTGTCTCTGCCTCCTGAGTGCTGTGATGACAGGTGTGAGCCATCATGCCTGGCATTGATGCGCAGTACTTTTATAAAATTTTGTTTTCCTCTATTTAAAACTCATGGGGAACAGCATTTTGCCATCACTGGATAAAACCACTTGCATGTTTTATTCATTAAATGGGATTAATTCTCCCCTGTACTCAGTATCAATTTGCAAAGAAATCACCTCACGCCACAGCCAGCACATCACTTCCTTGTCTTCACACTGTTGAGAAGAGGTATATTTTGAGACAAATGAAACTGCTACTTGGTATTCCTTTCCTCTCCCACCATGGAGCGTGTGAAGGGTTATCGCTCTCAACGCAACAGCCCCCGCCACGCACACGCTGGCGTCGCCCGGCCCCCCTCACCCTGGGCTCTCACTCGGCCAGGTACGCCGTCAGTGGAGCAGGTCTGTCTCCAGACTGCTCCTGCCAAGGACACTAAGCATGCAAGAAAATAAGACCCAGGAAGCCTCTGGCCAATGTCTTTGTCCAACTCTTTCATTTGCTACGTTAGTTATTTGAAACAAATATGCATTAAGAGTACTCCAAACTATATAAAAATGCGAAGCCCTGTCCTCCTCAATTCTAGCCGCAGCGTTCTCTCTTTAAGTACCTTCAGTCACCTCTGCAAGGGTGGTGATGGCCAAGTTGCCTACTGAAGGAGACTGTAGGCAGGAGGGGGAAAACAGACTAATCTCTCAGGACGGCAAAGGAAGAACAGGGTGGAAGAGAGTGAAGCCTGGCCACACCCGGAGACAGAGGCAAAGTGGACAACAAGCAACTTGCTCTCCGTCGCCTTCCACGGAGTCCAGCAGGTGCTGGCAGCAGTGAACTTCCGCGGACGCGGGCCTGGGGTGAGAGGCGTATCGGCGCCTGGCTCCACGCTCGCTTTCCTCTGCGGCCCCTGCAGGGTGGCACAGGCCAAACGCTCTGCGTGCACGCGCCTTGTGAAGTAGGTCAGACTCTGCTACAGTACTATCAGGATGCAATGCCAGGGGCAAGAGTGCCAATCTCCGACCGCTGTCAAACCTGTTTCTCATCTCTTGGCAGAAGACAGTCCTAGCAGGTGATTACGAAGAAGGCAAAAACTGCAGGCCGGGCTGTGCAGACCGAGACAGCAAAGGGACCTGGTGCGCATGCCAAGGCTGGCTTAGGAACAGAAACACCTGTTTAAAAGGGGGGGGGCAGAGTTTTTCAGAATTAAGTTCCACTGTAGATCTGACTCACACAACAGGACTTAAAATGACGGACAACTTAACACCTAATTAGTCCTTTTCTCACCTTTTACTTTGTCTGGAGGCAGTAAAATTTTAATAGTTTCTCAGAATAAATATTGGTAATCTTCTTTAAATGACTAATTTTTCAGAAATGAACTATGAAGTCTGGGCCTCCATGCCTTCTCTCTGTGTCCATGCAAATTCTGATGTTGGGTCTTTTCTGCTGAGTCAAATGGCACCAAAATGAAACACCCCCAAAAAATCTGGAACCCTTTTATTCCTGTTCTCCAGCTTAAATTTAAAGAAACTTAAAAAGGAAGTTTAAAACTGATCAAGTAAAATCATTTGAGAGAGCAGAGCTTACACACAGGTACTGACTTTCCCTCTGGGAAATTAATCCCAGTTGGCCAGCAGGGTAGCTTACTGTTATTTATTATTACCCTAAAGGTCTTGAAAATGCCTTCAATGCCAAGGCAATAAGTAAGAGTGGCTAATCTTTAATACTTTACCTTTCTTTCCTGAAAAAGCTATCAAGCAAATGTCTAATCACAACTGGGAGTCTGTAATACATTCAATCTACTTATATGAATTTCTCCCCTGGTCCTGAGGACACCAGACCCCACGAATCAGTGTTTACTTTCTAGTGCTAAGTCAAAGGCTGAAGCAATTAAAAGGTCTACTGACGTTCCTCCGTCATTACATCAAAATAACTCAGAACAACACGGCCAGCCCGTACAGACCCTGGGCATTTCTGTCTCTATCTCTTCGGCTTTGACACTGCCCACTGAAGATAAAGAGGACAGCGCCTGGACAAAGGGAGGTTAAGATGGCATTTACCCCGGTGATGTCTTCTAGGATTCCACCCTCTTAGTCTGGCTTCTCCTCTGAACTACTCCTTCAACAAAAAAACTCAACAAGACAACATTATTCTTAATCTAATCCAGCCAGGAATGCTCAGAGCAAAGTTACTCTGCCCACAGCTAGTATGAGCTTGAGAACATGGAACAGGTTCTTTGCTTGTTTTGTTTTGCCTCTGGTAAGAACATGTAGTATCAGTCTTGTCCCCGAAGGGAGTGAGGCCGCCGAGCCTGCCGGGCAGCGGTTGAGAAAGAATGTTCTGGTGGAAGGAAGCAACTCCACAGAGGAGGACTTTCCACTAACAGTTACTCGGTAGGAAAATTCTCATAAGCAACCTCTCGCCAAAACAGCGCAGAGGTCTTTTCCTTGAATACCATGCTCTGTTAAATGAGGGAGCTACATGGTCGAGCAGTCCGTCTCCTGGCAGAGAAGGCACCGCCAGGTGAGGGGCGGAAAGGGCTGCGGGCGTGCGGCTGCTCTGCGGCCTGCGGCACCGTCGTGGCCAAGTAACCCACCCTAACAGGCACACTTCCGAGACCCCGGACACCGGTCCTTCGGGAGTTCGTGAAGTACCTGGCTTCGCAGTGTTCATCCAGGCTCATGTTGGACAAGCATCTTTATAATGGATCCTCAAACATTTGGGAACCAAGTCCCATTTCATTATGGAAGAATCTTGTCTGATCATTAAAATGCTGAACTGAAATGATTTGTCCAGCATCTGGACAAAAAGCAGTCATGCTGGCATCTTTGTGCCAACTCTTACTAAAGGGTGCCTGCAACATGTCCTAGACAGGAAGGGACAACAATTGCATCTCCAGAACTTCCAAATGGCCCGGGAGTGGGGTATGCTCCAGGTTCATTATAGTTAATGGTTGTGACCTTTACACAGCAAGCTGTCAGGAGAGTTTACTCTTTAATAATAATGATTAGGAAATTACACTATGAAAAACAGAAAAATCCTTCATGAAATATTCAGATCTCAAAAAATTTGGAACATAATCACATTTTATTTACATGTCATGTAGTTACAAATAAGCTAATTCCTAAGCATTTCTCCTAACATTAACAGAGTCCAGGCAAACTCACAGTACAAGTGGTGAGTGAAATGCTTTTCCCTTTGTGCAATGATGCAATTAGGAAGGTCAAATTTCATTGTGATAAAATGCAAATGACAAAGACAAGGGCCAAAATATGAGCCAATAAAGAGCCAAGAACTGGAAGGACTGGAAGGCTGGAAGCTGAAGATGAAAAGGCTGGAACTGTAAGAAGCAGAGGTGGGAGAAAAAGGAAGTAATACATTAGCAACAGGGACACAGAGAAGAACAGAGACAGTGGGCAGCCGCACAGGAACTTGTTTTAAGCAGAATGGGCACTCGGGAACGCTCTGAAGGCGAAGTGCAGCAGAAAAGGAGCCTGTTCATGCTGAGGAAGGCACCTTGAAGTGAGGACCTCAAGCCTGTTTCCCGAGAGTCAAGTGCATTAAGATATTCCAAGCACATGCTTTGATGGAGACTATGATGACCCAGGTGATTTTTATACAAATCACACGGAACCCTTCCCACGCTGTCAACCACACTGTTCACTTCTGAAGGCCAGCGCCCAGGCCCTGGTCTGCTTGAATTCTCTGCTGTGCCTCTGTCGGGCACAGAAGCTCAAGTTTACTCTTTTCTTCTGAAGATAAAATTAATGTATACTCAATAGAGGAAAATTCTGAACACACAGTTAAGTATCAAAGAAAAACTAGAAGTCATCTCCAATCCCATTTCCCCAAAGTGAACTGAAATTTTAATATTTTGAAGTACATCTTTTTAGCCTACATGCTTGTGTACACACATTACCAAAATGGTACGATGCTACACATACTGTTTTATAAACATCGCAGACGTTTTTCTAGCTTTATATAAAGCTCTGCATCATGTTTAATAGCTGCAATATAATTTAGTTAAACAGTTCCTCCACTGATGAACGCTGAAGTTGCTTCCAATTTTCTGCTTTTATAAACACTGCTGCAAAGCCTCCTTGTACATATGTATATGTGCACATGTTCAATTACTTTTTCGTTAAGCTAAATTCTGGAAGCAGAATATAAATGCCATGGCCTTTTTCTAAAAGCTTCTGATACAGAGGTTGCTTAACTATCACCAAAAACTCTTATAAAATCAACATATCTGTCAGCAGGGTGGGAGAATGCTTTGTACAAAATTCACTACATCAATTAAGTTTTCTATTCTAGCCTGTATCTGTCAAAATATTATTTTATTCATTTGTACTTTTTTTTTTCTTTTTGAAACAGGGTCTTGCTTTGTAGTTCAGGTTGGCCCTGAGCTCACTATGTAGCCCAGGCAAGCCTCGAACTCAGCAATCCTCCTGTCTCTGCCTCCCAAGTGCTGGAATGACAGGCGTGAGCCACCACGCCCGGCACTGTGGTATGTGGTATTGATGGCTGGTGGGTGTGAGTCACCACACCCAGCATTGTATGTGGTTACTGGAGATCGAACTCTGGACCATTACGCTTGCGAGGCAGGCGCTGGAACCACTGAGCCAAATCTTCGGCCCTTCATTTGTACTTTTAACTAGAGGGCACTAACGTTATTACTATGGGCCCTGGCTTTTTTTGCATAATGCCTACTGCTCTCCTTGACCTAATCCAACTATCTTCTTATTTAAATATTGGTTAGTACCTTCTCTTGGGTTTTACTGATGAGATTCTAGAAGACCACACAGGGAAAGGGGCGAGTGTGCAAACGGCAATACAGAACAGACTTCAGGACTCCAGTGGTCCAGTCTGGGGCCCTTCCGATTGAAAGCAGGATGGCTAAGTGGGGGAGGCACCAACACCGTTCCAAAGCGAGCACTCCGTTTGAGGCATGCAGGGAATGGTTAGGAGAGGGCCCTGGATGACACACTGACTGCACCAAGCACTCAAGATATGGGTCAGAACCACTGTGGAAGCGGTTCCCTCAAGAATAGGAGGAACGTAATGCCGGGCGTGGTGGCTCACGCCTGTCACCCCAGCACTCGGAGGCAGAGACAGGAGGATTGCTGAGTTCAAGGCTGGCCTGGGCACCATAGTGAGCTCAGGACCAGCCTGAACTACAAAGTGAGACGCTGCTGACACCCTTGCAAGGTAGGGTGCAACAGTCTACGGTCACCAAAAACGGAATGGGAGTGATACTTCACCAAACGTGACCCCAAAGGAAAAGAGAAAAATATCCCAGGGCACTGCCAGCCAGCCCAGGGTTCAGCAATGTTCACATTTTCTCTACAACATGGACATGTAACAGGAAGACATCGTGCTAACTTCAGGTCACCACTTCCTGACTACCTTTCTGGTGTGAATCACACCTATTAGTTACATATTCTGACGCATGTATTTCTCTAGATTTAGCACCTACTAGTCCTTGCTTAGCTCATAATGGTATCCATTGAAAGTTATTTAACTTTCGAGTCTATTTCATCCTGGTAAATTACTACAATTAGTTCAATTTATATCAGCTGGTTGATAGATATTTTTTTTTCAACTCAAAACTGGTTTATAAAAATGGTTATTCTTTGTGGTAGGAGAATATGTTTCCAAAGCACATGTGTGTGCACGCACACACATGCATGCACACACACACACGTACACTAGATGACTCATTTAAAACAATGGAAAAAAAAGTGCAAAATAAGACAGTCAGTAGGGAGATAGATCTTTCTCAAATACGAAGGGAACCAAGAGGCGGAGGGAGGGCAGAGGGGGAAGAGGCACAGAGAATGGAAAAGGGAATGGAATGTGGATATAGTATGCACAGGCAGCAACGCTACACAAGGAATGTAAAGGTTTGGGGTGCAAAAATGCACCAAAACAAAGCCAGGGGATTAAGAGATGGGTGAGTGGGGGAAGGAAGGGAAGAAAAAAAGACAAAAAAAAGGGAGTAAAGATGTGTAACATATATGAACCAACCCCACACAGGGAAACATTACTAGCAACACTCTGGTACTCATAAAAGAAAATTTAAAAAAGAAAACAAAATACTTCTGTCAAGTTTTTGGATTATTCAAGAAAATGCTCTGAAGAAATAAGCTTCCAGATACATTATATGCCAATTAAAAATGGTTACTTTTATCTTTTTGGTGTTGGAAAAATCCTTTAAAAAGCTATTTTTATACCTTAAAAGAAGACAATGGATATATTGTAAGCTATTATTATCATTTAGAAGCTAAAAGTGAAGGGGAACCCAGAAGAAGAATAAAGGATACCGATGTGGACGTCTGGAGCGTTTGGGTTCCAAGCTCTATGAATAACCATGTGATCTTGTTGTATATTTCTTCTCTTTAAAACTACATTTACTGGGCTGGAGATTTAGCTCAGTGGTTCTGGCCCCTGCCTAAAAAGTGCAAGGTCCCTGGTTCGATCCCCGGTAACCACATACAACAATACCAGTGGCTCACGCGTGTCATCCCAGCCCTCGAGAGGCAGAGGCAGGATTGCTGAGTTCGAGGCTTGCCTGGGCTCCATAGTGAGCTCAAGGCCAGCCTGAACTACAAAGTGAGAAGTCAGACCCTGTCTCAAAAACAACTAAATTTATTCATTTATAAAAAAGATGGAAATCCTAGGAAGAAAGGTGGCAATACACAAGCACCAGCAGGATGCCTGGAAGGAAGTCAAGGCTCAGCGCACGTGATGGCTCCCTTTGGATGCGCAGCAGGCTGGGCAGTCACCCGCCCTGTCATCATCAGAATGTCTGCCAGCATCTTGCTCTGGCCCAGGCACTGCTGCTCAGGTTATCCAGGGTCACTTCCCTTTGCAATCACTTCGCCTGTCTTTAGCAGATACTGCAGTACCCTGGTACTGCTGCTTCTAATCAACTTTGAATTGGAACCAGATGAACCCGGCTCTTTACAGTTTCTTGGAATTTAGGCCCTGGCGCTTGCTTTTGGGTGTCCGCGGCTTTTTCGCCCGCTTCAGGTCTGAGGAAAATGTGTTTCAAGTGGAAAGCTCGATTCCACAGGTGAACAGAGTACACGGGGGGCTGTGAACATTACCACTAAACTGGAGCCTACGCCGCTCCCCTTTCAAAGGAAGACTTACAATAACGGGCACCAAGGAGAAGGAATACGGTGCGATTAGTGAGTTCCATGCAAGGCAGGAGCAGGCAGGAAGGAGAAGACGTGCTGACCACTGGGACGGTCCCGGCTGCTCTGGGTCTGAACCTGAAAACTGGTACAAAGCCTCCTGATACCCGGGCAAAAGGAACATGTGTTCAACAGCCCTGTGACCAAAAATGGGGAATACTCTAATTCTCTTGGAAGAGCAAAGACTTACATGTGACCTTTTACAGCAGTTTTTGTCCATTTCTCAGTGCTTTTGGCAAAAAACAGGGAACCTAATATGTAACACACAAGCAGCACCCTCGGCTGCTTCTTTAGCCCTCTCCCGGCGGCTGCCTGGGAAGCAGTGAGCCTGCGTTTCCGTCTGCTCTCGTCCGGGCTGTCACAGGCTGCGCCCCGACCTTCATGAACCAGATCACAATGACACTGGTCTCAGCACATCCAGGCTTCCTGCCCTCTAGCGTACGGTCCGTCCTGCCCCTTGCGGACATCCCTACACCAATGTACTCAGGTCACAGCGAGGCTTATGCCCTTTTCTGACTCCAGAGACCCCTGGAGAAGCTCACATGTTTCCATGGTGCAGCTGGGAAACCCCGGATCTTACTCTCGGTTTTACCCCTCCGGCCCAACCCCCTCTCTCCTGGGGTATGGCCAATGGCCTGCGTGCTCCTCGGCTTCTGTGGGTTCCCCTCCACACCTGCAGTCTCTCTTTACCACCCAACTCACAGCCAAAGCAGGAAAGTCACTTCATTTCGAAATGTCCTTTCCAGCCATGGTGGTGGCGTGCCTGTAACTCCAGCCCTTGGGAGGCTGAGGCAGGAGGACTGCTGCATTCTCGGACAGCCTAGGCTACACAGCGAGGCTTGTCTCATAAAACAAACAGTGGTGTTAGCGGAGCAGTAACAACCACTAACTTTGAATCTTGAGCCCTGAGTATACGATCTTTTAATATTCTGTGGGAGGATATGCAAGTATCCATGAGGCCCTTGTGATGCACACTGCAGGGCGATGATGATTTCAATGAATCCGCTTATGTAGTTTCGGAGTTGTACACTGAAATAGCACCTCCCCCACGAAGCATCATTTCTATTGGGCAGAAAACTGACATGAAAATGTGGGTAAACAGACTTGAGGAGTTGGCAGAGGCTTCTCTGCAAATGAATAAAACAAACTGGCACTTCAGGGAAAATAATTGACAGTATTTATTGCTCACAATATAGTTCTAATTTTCAGGCAAGTGGTAACTTGCACTCCCCAGTAGTCAATGGCTGGCCTGTGAACACGTGATGTTTTTCCCAAATGGAGTCATGAAATGGGGAGACATCTGTAACATCTACTTATTTCCTACATGTACAGTGTTCCGGTATTATCCAACGAGCCCATGCCTGTGTGGTGGTAAAATCACTCTCGAGGAAGAGAGCCGTTCAAAGTACAAGGCATCTTTATGTATGAAAAATTTATCAGTATGGCTTCACATTCCTCACTGTAGCCAACTTCTATGAAACCACCACTTGTTGAGTTTTAAGTGCTGTCAGAGAACACAATTATTTGAAGTCTCTCTTTTGCAACTACCTATCTCTGTAAGACTAGATCATTTTGACATATTTCAATACAAACATACTACTGGAGCAAAAATGAAAATCCAGTTTTCTGGAGGAATGGTGCAGTCATGAGGCCTGAACCCAGGGCCTTCTTCCTGAGCCACTCCGCCAGCCGTCTTTACTTGATGTCTTGAGATAAGTTCTCACTAAATTGCCCAGGTTAGCCTCTGACTTGTAATCCACCTGCCTCAGCTTCCCAGAGTGTTGAGATAACAGGCCTATATCACCATGCCTGGCTGAGCTGTCTTTTCTTACAGAGATCTGCACAACATATAAAATAATGCCACTCTTGGGCCAGGGATTTAGCTCAGTGGTTCCGGCGCCTGCCTCGCAAGTGCAAGGTCCCTGGTTCAATTCCAGTAACCACATACAGTGATATGATATTGGTGTGGTGACTCACGCCCACCAGCAATCGGTACCACACCCCACAATGCTGGGCGTGGTGGCTCACGCCTGTCATCCCAGCACTTGGGAGGCAGAGACAGGAGGATTGCTGAGTGTGAGGCTTGCCTGGGCTACATAGTGAGCTCAGATCAGCTTGAACTACAAATACAAAGCGAGACCCTGTCTCAAAAAAAAAAAGCCACCCTTCCTAACTTTTGTTTTAAGACATGGTAATTTTACATAAAAGATGTCTGTTCTTGTGTATTACCATTAAAATACTGATTTAGATTATTATTGGATTACCAATTACATTAAAATTAACAATTTTCAAATTTCTCAGTTTAAATTCTTATAGAGTGATTATCAATAGGTAAACACACTAGAAAAAAGTTCTTTAGGGTCTACTTTGGGTTAAGAGTAATGATATAAGTGGGCTGGAGGGTTAGCTCAGTGGTTCCGGCGCCTGCCTTGCAAGCGCAAGGTCCTGAGTTCGATCCCTGGTAACCACATAAAATGCTGGGCGTGGAGACACGCCCACCAACAATCAACACCGCATACCACAATGTTGGACATGGTGGCTCACGCCTGTCATCCCAGCACTCGGGAGGCAGAGACAGGAGGATTGCTGAGTTCGCGGCGGCTTGCCTGGGCACCATAGTGAGCTCAGGGCCAGCCTGAACTACAAGGCGAGACCCTGTCTCAAAAAGCAAAAAAAAAAAAAAAAAAAAAAGAGTAATGATATAAGAAACTTAGAACTATGAATTTATACCATTATGGCTTTAATTTTGCATTACATAAATTATGATATATAACATCACATTTCATGTACATATATTATCTCATTTGGTATGCAGTACAGAAGGGAGACACTGTGAGACTCAGAGAATATCTGAACTGACTTGAGGTCACATATGCAAGTCAAGGTATTTAATGTAACAATTTCACTCAAGTTTTATAAATACGCTACCAAAGACAGTAAGGAAGGCCCAATCTTGGTTTTGGAAGACTGCTCCCGATGACTCAGAATACTGGAGACCACATTCCAACCAAATGCAACTGTCAGTTACTATGCTCACTGAAGGTGTTCAATAGCTACATTGATTTCCATCTGGGAAAAGTATCTTCCCCTTGCTTTGTACATGTAATTACCTTCCTCCTTCTCCCAGCTGGCGCGTTTTCCCAGAGCCATCCCCTGACCTGCTGGGTTTCTCACGGGAACCCAGAGAGCGCCATATACCTCCTCAATGTCTTTCTCACACCTTATTTGTTTAGTTAGCTGTGTAATTATTTGACTAAAGTCTCTCTCACTAGAACACATATCCAAGAGAACATGGATGTGTCATACTTTCATTGCTATTTCCCTACAGTTCTCAGAGACATTAAATAGATATTAAATAAATGAGCTGAGCTTGATTAAGCCTTTATCCTGTGACACTGTGTAACAAAGCAGGTGAAGCAAGAGGGAGAAATTTTCACTGAACATCACAGAAGGAATGAAACGGTCTGATTTTTGCTTTTAAAGGAATTATTCTGAGAATAGAAGATCCGTGGGTAGTATAGGCAGGAGGAGGGGAAACTGAGCCCTGGAAAGACGGGGCACTAGAGCTGTTGGGGAGCACAGGGGAGGACAGTGGCTGACACCCAGAATTAGGGGTTCCGGAGATCAACTGTATGGGCTGGCAGACAGGGCCTGAGAGCAGGATGCCTACATTCACCAAGTGCAGAGAACTGGAAAAGGAGTCAGAGTAGGAGAGTTTCCCATGTTTTCTCAGAATCTGGGCAGAAAGGTCTCAGATGACAGGTACTTGTCATACGGGAACTGTTAACACAGGCTTGTAGCTGAAGCTGACAAGGGTGTGAGGAGGAGGCTAAGGAAGGGGCAGGATGAGCCCCGAGAAAAACGAACAGTGGAAGAAGGGGGCAAGCAGAAAAGAGCAGCAGCGCGGCCAGAGAAGCAGGACTGGCCACCGGCAGGACTACCCCGGATTTACCTCTCTCTTGCCTCTCCCTAAGCCGACTGCTGGCTTTTCATTTCTCCCGCGCGTCATCCCGCGGGCTCCGAGGGCACTGATCTCTTTGCGGCTGCACTGTGAACACAGACCGCTTGTGGCTGCTTCATTTGCGTCCATTAAAATTAAACAAAATTTAAACTCTGACCCCTCGGTTTCGCCAGCCACATGTCAAGTAGGTCCACAACCACCCGCGGTCAGTGGCCAGACTGCTGGGCAGCAGAGACAGAGCACCTCTGTCGTCAGAGGAAGCCCTGTGGGAAAGCGTGGCTGCGGCACGGCTTGCCCTCTCTGCTCCCTCCACGGACTTCCTCCAGCCTTTCTGCCTTCAGCCTCCCCTTGCCAGCGCGTCCCCTCCCTCCCCTAGAAAGGCGCAGGCTCAGTGCAACTGGCCACACCTCGCCCGTTTCTACTTTCATTTGTTTGTGTCACGTTCTGTGGATACTCCTGAAACAGAGCCCCCGGGAAGGGATTCCGCATGTGCTTCACTGGGCTGTAGACAGTAACCTTTTGTGCAATCAGACACTACTTGGGCGTGTCTATAAAAGAATCCTGTAGACGCGGCTGACACCAGCAACCAGCTACTTCAAGTAGGTTACTCTCCACGATCTAGCTGGGCCTCATCTACTCAGTTAAAAAGCACAGTAAAGACCTAATGGATACACATTTTGATACAGATTTCAGTGCCTCCTAAAATCTATCCTTCAAGGTCAAGCCGTACCCTGTACCGCCTCCCATAAAAATACAGATCTCATTGTTCTAACAACGGCTATTAAACCTGGGAGTGCATACTAGTCACCTTCTCGAACTTTAGACAAACATATTTGGGTGCCAGCCGCGAAGAATAGCATGAACCGGAGCTTGGTTTGGGCCTTTGTATTTGGAAGCACTCTTTAGATAATTCTGATAGTTAGGGTTGAAAACGACAGCCCGAAGTGAACTCTTCCCAGCTCTCTCAATGCTACCAGAAGTCATGAAACCTACACCCTGACCTAGAGCTTCCTTTCAACCAATCAACCAGCCAACCCACTCACACATGCCCCGGTACGGCAGGGCACAGCTGGCACGTGAGCACAGAGGAGAATGGCACAGCCACTCTCGGCCCTGAGGGTAAACGTGAGCCATACTGCTGTATCTCCCTAAGCACAGGGATTCATAAATTTGAATGAATGAAAATTTTACCACAAATTCAGTAAAGCTGATTGTGATTTATCCTAAATTCTGCATAGTGTTTACTTTCCTATTCACTGAAAATTACCAAGTGTTACCAAGTGCTCGATGTGTTTATTTACTGATGGTCCGCGTGGTTTGTATTTTGTAATACTGCTGGGGATTGCAGTTTCTCGAGCCACCATGGGTACCTTAGTGCTTGTCACTGTACTTTCTCGGGAGTACGCACTTGCGATGCTCTTGCCCGCTCTGAAGGACAACGGGACCGACTCTTGACAGTGACACAGTCTGATTTCGTTTGAAAGGAGATAAGGGGTTGGGTGCGCTACATGGTGCAGGGCTGTGGACACAGCGGTGCTGGCGGCCCTCCGCCTGCAGTGTGTTTAGCCGACTGTAGGCACCCATAAATGCTGGCTCAGAGTCTCACCCTATTACTATTTTATGAACATGCTTTTCAAGATAGCTACAATATCTCTCAATCACTGTACAGTCACTGAACAACACCTCAGAGAGGAAATTTACTGCTGACTTTTCTGCTTTTTATACATGAGGAAACACAGAGTCCTAAAAGGAAAAGTGATTCGCCTATGGGGGCCTGAGCAGAAAGAGCCACGGGGAACGGGGGGATTCTGCCCTCCAGCAGGCCCATCTTATGCTGAGCAGTATATTGTACAATTAGTGCATGGAAGAAAGCAAACTTAAAAACAGGAAGCAAAAGCATTTTTAAAAGTCTCAGAAACCTCACTATTTTTACCTCTCTCCAGACTTCTGACTTCAAAAGACAGTATATTTCCATTGAAAATACACTTAAGGCTGAAGAACCTGAAATGGTGATACCATTAGTATCACTGAATGATCTCTCAAAGTTTTCTTTATCTGCTTCTATTTTCAGGGATTTGGACTTAGCAATCAAACTTTATTTCAGCAACAAGTATGATTTTGACTTGATATATTCTAATGCATGTTAACAGTATAAAGATCCATATTACTGGCTTGCCCATTATAATTAATGAAGATGGCTTTTGGTAGTTATTACAATCTGTCAAGTCACATTAATCTATATTTCAAACAGTGATGTGGGAGAAAGAGCTGTAAATGAGCTTTTCTTTTGAAGGAGCCATTTGGGTCTTCTAACTAAAAGCCTATTTATAGTTCCTTACCCAAGAGAGACTTAAGAATGTATTTGACATGTAAAGATGTACTTTTTATTATTATTTGCTAAAATAAGGACAACTACAGCTCACTAAGGAACTTCAGACATTAAAAGATTGCATATCATTTTTTTAAAGACCTTCAGCCTTCCAAATTAATTAGAGTTCAAAATAATGGAGGGACAGCTGCACTGGAAATGCCACTGGCCTCCCCTTTCCAATTTTCCAGAAACCCTGTGAATTCATATGTGTACATTTTCGCCAAGTTCTATACTTGTCTTTAAATTTTTATTACCACCTTTTACGTTCATGCTGTTTTTTAGGTCACGGCATGGTCAGCCATGCAGCCTCTTAACTGTAACTCAATTCTTTTGCTTTTGTGAGTCTTCCTGGCCATTACTATGATACGCTTCCAGATGACTTATAATCAGATGAGCTCTGTGGTAAACACAGATATCAAATCTTTGTTCAGAAGGCCCAGGGCGTCCTGGTTCCCTCTCTCACGTTTTCATCAAATTAATTTTGACATTCCCAGACAACAGCTCACTGAATTTCAAACGTGTTACTTTGTGGAGAAGGCATTCATAGCCCATTTTATAGTCAAGGATTTCTGATAATAAAAAAAACAAACAGAATGATATGTTGAGGAAAGGGCTTTAATCAATAACGTAATTCAGTTGCTGCTGCTAATAAGTTGCGTGAAGAAAAAATATAAAACAGAAGCAATTCAGATGCATTAATGAGTTACACATAACTCTGGGGTAGGATATCCACAGGAGATGGGCTTTAACATGTATTTTGCATCTTCAGCTACCAATGACTACTGTCTAACGTTTGGATTTTGTGTTGTTCTCACCCAGATATGGAGGATTCTCCACCATGCTATGTTGCCCCTTCAAAATTCCTGTTCCCGGGCCGGAGGGTTAGCTCAGTGGTTCCGGTGCCTGCCTCGCAAGCGCAAGGTCCTGAGTTCGATCCCCGGTGACCACATATAATGCTGGGCGTGCAGACACGCCCACCAACAATCAACACCGCATACCACAATGCCGGACATGGTGGCTCACGCCTGTCATCCCAGCACTCGGGAGGCAGAGACAGGAGGATTGCTGAGTTCGTGGCGGCTTGCCTGGGCACCATAGTGAGCTCAGGGCCAGCCTGAACTACAAAGCGAGACCCTGTCTCAAAAAGCAAAAAAAAAAAAAAAAAGTTCCTGTTCCCCTTCAAAAGGGAGCGCCCAGAATTCAAGGGGGCTCAACCAGTACTGAGCAGGACAAGCCTCAGATTTTCTTTGTCCTGGAAACAGTAAAATACAATCTAGATTTGCATTAAGTTTTTCACATCACGATCACATGCTCAAGTCATACGGAGCTTAATTAGCCCTCGCGACCGGCCATTTCACCTCCCCGGTCATTAGCTCCTCCCCAAGGCTCTCGTCTTAAGCAGCTACTATTTATGAATTAGAGGAAGGAGTTCACCTTAATTCATATTGATTTTTGCCTCCTCCAGAAATTGATCTCCATCCATTATTTCAGTCTCCTTAAGATCAATTGCCCAGATAAACACATTTTCTAGGACTACATTTCTTAATTTGGTATTTAAAAGCAGTTTTTTCCTACACACCTTGCTAAAATACCAAAACAAAAATGTCTGTGGCTTTCTCCTGTCCTACCCAATGCTCCTTTGTTTTAAAAGTAATGCGGTTCGGTTGGGATGACTTGTTTTCATCGAGTTCACGTTGGTTCGTGGTAACTTGTATCTAACATTTACAAACCATTTTCTTAAAAATCTCAACAACGCTGTTGGAGATAACACTCCGGCTTCAATGTCTCTATTTGTCCGAATTTAGACTATGTCCAACTCCTACATTAATCCCGTACTGGTTTTGGAAAATTGTCCTATTTTACTCAATCTTTTAGCATCAGTCCCAGAATCCCTATCACCTCAAAATCATTACCCATAGCCAGACATGGTCAGGAGGCTGAGGCAGGAGGATTGCCATAAATTTGAGGCTAGGCTGAGCTATACAGCGAGTTCAAGCCCAGCCTGAACTATGTAATGAGACCCTGTCTCAAAAAAACCAAACCAAACCAAACGAGAACAGGTCATTAACCATGGCTCTACAAATAAATCTATACTTTTAAAAAATATCCTGGGTGATAATACAATTTTCCCATCTAGGAAATCCAAAGCCACTTGAATCCGTGTGTATTTCCTTCCAAAACAGTCCTAACCGTCATGAACTTCTCCTTCTCACCAGGGCTTGAACTATTTTAAAATAAAACCCACCTTCACTGCCAGAAAAAACAAAATACAGAAACTGGGCTGTCCAATTAAACTGCCTTCCTTAAATTCTGGACTTAACACTGCTTCATCTAACAACTTAAAATCAATCACTCAAGCTGGGCGTGGTGACTCACGCCTGTCATCCCAGCACTCGGGAGGCAGAGGCAGGAGGATTGCTGAGTTCAAGGTTTGACTGAGCTACATAGTGAGCTCAGAGCCAGCCTGAACTACAAAGTGAGACCCTGTCTCAAAAAAAAAAAAAAATCAATCATTCAATTCATCATGTGAAGGGATTTTTCACAGGCCTCAGCTGTCGCTATACTCTGTATAGTTTACTGTAGCATTTTACAGTTACTGATGGAAAAATAAAGGACTGGTAAATTCCAGAGGATTATTAGAACAGAACAAAATGTTACTTGCACTTTGATTTAAACTGGCTGCGGTGCCTCAGGTCTGCCTGAGCCCGGCAGCCACATCACCACTTAGGACTGTATCTCTAGGGAGCACATCTCCGCATTCCCAAGACGTGAATCGGAGAATTTCTGAGTGACATCTCTGCACGTGGGTTTGCCTACTTTTGCTCATTCTCCTCACTCCTAAAGAAACCACACATGGTGCTTCTGAATCAGCCACACGGAGCCAATAAACACCTCTATATATTCAGATGAAATACACAGCCTATCACCTTTTGCTCTGAAAAGCAAGCAAGCAAGCAAAAAAACAAAACAAAACAAAACAGCTTTCAACGTGGAAATGCCACGTGAAGTCCTACTATAGCAAATGGGCCAGATGAGCAATTCTCGCCAGTTTATCTTTGATTTCATGTCCCCCCTCTGAGAGCCCTTTTGCCAAATTAACATTCCTTTGTCTGGTTTTCCTTGGGGGTTGAGTTTTATTCTTTTACTGGGACAAACTTAGTATCAAAGGCACAAGGCAAAAACAACAACAACAAAAAACCCTTTCATTTTGCTGTGCTACAGAAAGCACAAATCCGCGGGGCGGAGCTGAGTGGAAGGGTCCGAGCTGGGCCCCCACACCCTGACCCTGCAGAGCCCGAAACCTGGAGGTGGAGCGTGGAGTTTGCTTGAGTCTCTGAGATGAGCCAGAAAAACCTCGGACTGACCGCAAAATATACTGAAATAGTCGCAGTGCCAATTCAGTCGCCTCAGAAATAAAGAAGCCGGGATTTCCCAAGGGAAAAATAAAAGGATCAGAAGAGATCCTTGATCCTACTTTGAAACAAAACCGGCCAACCACTGTGGGAGGAGACGTGTACGCCAAGAGCTGCGGGCCTGCGGTGGGGAGCGCGTGGCTCTCGCCCTCACACCCCGCACGCCACGGGGAAGAAGGAAGACCAGCGCCCCCTTTCTGCCCACTGGCTGCCGGCCCACGGCCCCCTGGCTCCCGGGAGACTCTTGGCTAACATCGCCGCTTCTGTCTGTGGCCGCCCTGCCCTCCGGCCTGCCCCCGCCGCACCGGCCTGCCGTGACGTCCTCATTTCTCATCTCCTTGGTCC
>PVIC010021201.1:0-28797 GCA_004025085.1 Thryonomys swinderianus
TTTCTAAATTTTTGAGATAGGGTCTTGCTCTGTAGCCCAGACTGGCTTCACACCTGGGAGACAGGATCCTCCTGCCTCAACTTCCCAAATCCTAGGATAATAGGCGAGCTCTACCACGCCCAGCAGTAACTGTGGAACAGTGAACAGCTGTGTGCTAGGAGAATGGAGCCAAGGCTGCGCCAGCTCCTGGGGCTTCTTGCGATGGTTTCCCTGAGGGGGGAAGAAGGAGCACAGGAGGGAGGGGACCCACCGGGCTTGGGGCTCAGGGAAGACGTCCTCGTGGATCTGCATCATGAGGTCACCGCCCTGCACAAACTCAGTCACGAAGCAGGCATGGCTGGAGGTCTGAAAGCAGGCGAGGAGGGAGAGCAGGAAGGGGTGCCCAGTCCGGCCCACGGCCTCCAGGATCCGCTTCTCACAGTACAGGCTGTGGGGATGGAGGACCTGGGTCTCAGAGACACAGACTTCCAAGGGGGCCAGGCGTGGTGGTACACGCCCATAATCCCAGCACTGGGAGGCTGAGACAGGAGGATGTTCCAGTCCCGCCTGGGCTGCATAGTGAGGGCGAGGCCAGCCTGAACTACACTGTGAGACTCTCAAAAAAAGAAGTACAAAATAAATAACTAGATAAATAAATAAAGCCCTGGGCATGTACCCGAGAAGGCTTTGGGTTCATTCCTCAATACCACAAAAGACAAACATGAAAAACCCTTCGGTGGGCAGTGCCCTGCCACCCACACAGTATAGCCCACCTCACCTGGTCCTCAAAATACCAGGCGGCAAAGTGATGGCTTCCATAAAGCAAGGGCTCAGAGGGGTCACTGAGCCTGTACGACCGCCATGGTTCCATTATACAGAAGAGTAAACTGAGATGCTAGGAGAGAGGGTCCCCGCCCAGGAGCCCACAGTTCCCAACTAGAGATGCCAATGAGAACACAGGCCTGCCAGGGCCCAACAACCTCCAGCTGCCTCAGTACAGCCCAGACTAGCACCCTCGAGAGCCCAGCAGGGACCCCACACACCTCTCGACCTCATCCCTTCCCAGCACCTCCTGCTTCTTCAGCGCCTTGATGGCGTAGTATTTCCCTGTCGCCTTGAACTGGACCAGGAGGACCTGGGCACCAGAGAAAGGTTGGGTCCAGGTGGGGAAGGCAGGGCCACTTTCACTCCCCTGCCCACAGCCCCCAGGCCCTGCTGCACCCTCTCAGGCCCCTACCTTCCCGAAGTGTCCCCGGCCCAGCACAGCCAGGCAGCGGAAGTCCTGCAGCCGGGGGGGTTTTCTGCAACACAAGAAGCCCGGGGGGCCGGGGAGGCCTCGCTGGCACAGAGGGAACGGGGGTCCCTGGTGTCCCGCAAAGACCTGGAGCTCAGTAACAGCACTGCCCAAGGTAGAAGCCACCAGCGGCCAGGTGGACACCCCAGGGAGCGGCAGAGCGAGTGTGAACATCCCGAAGCTGGGGGGGTACCTGGTGGGAGAGGCTGGTGCGGCAGCCATGAGGCCAGTCCTCAGCTCCACGTGGGGGCGTTTGGTGCCCTGTAGGGACACGGGCGTTCAGGCGGGGGCTAGCGGCCACCTCGCGCCCTCCCACCTGCCACCCCTGGCCCTCACCGGCGTCTCCTCCAGGGTAGGCTCCTGGGCCAGGAAGAGGCGTGGGGGCTTGGGCGGGGGCCGGGTCTCTTCCCCCGGCAGGGTCTTCTTGGGCAGGGGACTGCAGGGCAGAGCCAGACACAGGGCCGAGCTCAGGGGCCAGAGCACCCGTGGGACGGACACAGCCATGCAGAGGGATGGGGCGGAGCCGGGCAGGGCCGAGCAGCCAGGGTTTGGGAAAGGCAGCACCGCACCTGGGGGACGCAGGCTCAGAGGCCCCGCGGGGCATAGTCGGGGTCTGAGAGCACCCTTTGGGGGGGCTGACGGTGCTCGGCGAGCTGCAGGGGGGCAGCAGGCTCATGACCAGGCGCCCCCAGGCCGCCATGCTGAGGTTCATCTGCGAAGCCCGCAGGAAGTCCTGGCCTGGGGCAGAGGGGCTTCAGAGGGGGGTCCTGGCAGCCCCAGCCTGACCCCTGCACATCTACCCCACCCCTCCACACCTCGGCGTTTGGAGAAAATGCGTTTTTGCCTCTGCAGCCGGGGCCGCCTCTCAAGGACAGGGTCACAGAAGGTCACCTGCAAGGGCCAGACCAGAGCTGGTGACCCGTCCCTTCCCCTCCCACCTGCCCCAGAACCTCTTCCACCCCAGAACCCCAAGACCAGGCCCCAGAATCGGCCCACAGAAGCTAGAGCCAGAAGGACCCAGAGAGGTAGATTCCTCATCCTCAGGGTGCACTGCAGAGACTGAGGCTTGGGGAAGAGAGGCGCGTGTTCAAAGCGCGTATGAGGCAGAGCGGGCAGAGCAGGGACACCAGCCTCCTGTCCCTAGAGAGACTTCCCTTCAGCTTAGTCTCAGAGGCTTTAGAGCCCTACACTCAGGGGCCACCAGGTCAGAGGGCGGAGGGCAGGCAAGGGGCAAAGGGCAGGCAGCACCTGGGCGAAGAGCCGGCCCTGTGGCACCAGGCTGAGGGACAGCTGGTGACAGGCGTTGTCCAGGAAGTCCTCGAGTCTCAGGAAGGCCACGCCACACAGCTGCCGCCAATCACGCCAGCGCACTCCAATCTCCAGCTCCCGCGCCTGCAGCGGGGAGGCCAGGCTGAGGGGCGGCCCGGGAGCACCCCGAGCTAGTTCCCACTGGCCCGGACCCCATAATAACCAGCCTTACTCGCTCCAGGGAAATGGCAAACATCTGGTCCCAGCACCGCGCAGCTACCTGAGCCCAGCCTGTCTGGCCCACAGTGCGGTTGTCCACCTTCAGCACAGCCAGCACCTCACCTGTGAGGCCAGAGCCAGGACTCAGGGCAGGCACGGAGCAGAGGTCCCAGCCGCCCCCACGGCTGCTTCCTCCTACTCACTGGCCAGCTCGCCTCCGCTGCGCTGCTGCCTGGGCCTGGCCCGAAGCCAGCGCTCAGAGGGGCTGCTGGCCAACGCGGCCACTAGAGAGCGTCCAGGCACAGCTGCCAGTGGCTGCTCACAGCCCAGGAGGTGGACCTGCAGCGTCCCTGCAGGGACCAGAAGGGGCTTGTCAGATGCCACCATCAGGGTACCCGTGGCACATCCTGCAGTGCCACGTGTCATCACAGCTCCCGCCCTCTCCATGAGGTGGTTCAGCCAGACCTGAAACACATGAGCCACCTGTCACACTCATGAAAACCAGCTAGTGCCCTCCCACGCAGAGGCGCAAGACCCAGGTTTCCTGTAACCCCAATACCAGGAGGCTGAGGCAGGAGGATCACTGAGTTCAAGGCCAGCCTGAATTGGATAAGGATCCACTTTCTCAAAAAATCCACTCAGGAGCTACAGATTTAGCTCAGTGGTTCAGGTACCTGCTTAGCAAGCACAAGGTCTCTGGCTGGATCCCCGGTAACCAAATAAAACAGTACCAGGCATGGTAACTCATGCCCACTGGCAATCAGTACCACACACCACAAATGCGGGGCTTCATGCTCAAACCTGTCATCCCAGCACTCAGGAGGCAGAGGCAGGAGGATTGCTGAGTTCGAGGCTTGCCTGGGCTACATAGTGAGCTCATAGCCAGCCTGAACTGCAAAATGAGACCCTGTCTCAAAAACCTAAAAACAGCTGGGCGTGGTGGCTCACGCCTGTCATCCTAGCACTCGGGAAGCAGAGGCAGGAGGATTGCTGAGTTCGAGACTGCCTGGGCTACACAGTGAGCTCATAGCCAGCCTGAACTACAAAATGAGACCCTGTCTCAAAAACCTAAAAACAAACAAACAAAAAACCACTCAGTCAGGCTGTGTGGAGCATGGGGCTGGTGGGATAAGACATTGCTCAGTGCTTGGGTCTCAAGGACACTGGGACAAGGACCAAAGTCTGGGCCAAGGGCCAGGAAGCTGGCCTTTGACCTTGTTCCACGTACTCCTTGGGCCTCAGTTTTGCCATCTGAACAGCAGAGGTGAGCCCCAGCTGTGCTCTACCTCACCCAATGGGCAACAAAATGAGAAGCCCAGACCAGCCTTGAACTCACAGCAATCCTCCTGCCTCTGCCTCCCGAATGCTGAGATTACAGGCATGAGCCACCACGCCTCGCATTGTGGTATGTGGTTACCAGGGATCGAATTCAGGATCTTGCACTTGCAAGTCAGACACTGGAACTACTGAGCTAAATCCCCAGCCCAGTCACTAAGGGTCTTGTTTCAAAGGGAAAAAAAGCAGTGGAGGGTCTAGCACCTCTTGAGGACAAGCATCAGGCCTGGGAACACAATTTATGGGGGCCTAGGACTGGAGTTAACACAAAAGACACCCCATCTGGCCTCCTGGGGCTCAGGACCACACACACAAATTATTTGTTGAGTGCCAGTCAGTTGCTACAAACAGAGAGATCTCAACTCAGGGTAAGAAAGAACTTTCTAAACCTGGCATGGTGGTGCACACCTGTAATCCCAGCACTCAGGGAGGCTGAGGCAGGAGGATCACAAGTTCAAAAATTAGAATTCTTCACCAAAGTGCTCCAGAGTTCCCCCCAGGGAAAGGGGAGCGCTTAAACAGGAGAGATGACGCTACCTGTCAGGGCGGTGGGCTTCACAAGTGTCCCTACAGGCTGTGGGCTCCCAAGCGCTGCCACTCGCAGCTCCCGGGCCACACTGCTATGCAGAGGGTGGGCAGGCGACAGGCCGTCCAGCAGCTGCTCCAAGGCCAGCCGGAGCAGGTCCAGCTTCTGCGAGGATTCCTGGAGTTGGGCCTGGGCCTGCAGAGGGGACAGAGGCGAGGACAGGCCATGGAGCACAGGGTCCAGGCCACCTGCAGAGACCCCACAGCCCCGGCAGCACACGCGTCCTACAGCGCCACGCGTCATCACAGGGGGCCGCATGGAGCCCTGTGGCCGGGGCGGGCGACACGCTGACCTCGGCCAGGGCCTTGCGGTCCTGCGTCCTCCGGCCCCCAAGCAGCTTCACCACGTTCTTGGCACCTTCGGCCACAGCAGCTTCGACGTGCAGTCGGTGCTGCAGCTCCTCAGCCAGCAGCTCAGGCCCTGGGACAGGAGGGACACTCAGGCCTCGGGCTGGACCCAGGGCTGACGGCTCTCCCACTTCGCAAGGCCCACGGCCTCACCCGGCTCGGGGGCCCCGCTGGCCTCCAGGCTGCTGATCTTCATCCGGAGAAGGGCCACCTTCAGCTGGGAATCGCGCAGCATCTGCTGGGCAGCGGCCAGGAGCTTCCTCTCCTGCAGGTGGCACGACTGACCTCTCAGATCCAGGGGCAGCCCCTCCCCTTCGGAGCGAGGGTTGGCGCCGAGGCGCAGCCTCGTCATGCGCGGAGCTGTCCATGAGCCCAGCACTGGCCGCGGCCTGTCTGACTCCGGCCTCATGCTCCCGGGAGCCGGGGCTGTGTACTTTTGCTGTCAGAGTAGGGGCTGATGCTGTGCCTCCCTAACAGCTTTTCTTGGTACCAGGAATTGAACTCAGGGCCTCCCGCTGGCCAGGCAGGTGCCACCGTGAACCACAGTCCTGGCTTTTTTTTTTTTTTGAGACAGGATCTTGCTCTGTAGCCCAAGTTGGCCCCAAGCTCATGGCCATCCTTCTGCCTCAGCCTCCATTCCAGAGCGCTAAGACTTCAAGTATGTGACAGCCACCACACCCTGCTTCCCCTACCACCTGAGAGCCCAGTCTCACATCCTCCCCCGCCGGACCCCAAGCGTCAGGCCTTACCTTGGGGGTTCCGCTGGCACATGTGTGGGTCATGTTCTCAGCGCCCTGCTTTACCTTCAGCTCCACTTGCAGCTGCTTCCGCAGGGCCTCCAGGTGCCGAGCCGTGGACTGCTCTGCCCGCGGCCGGGGTCCCGAGGCCACAGGGTCTGTGCATGGCGAGTATGGGGCACAGAAGGGGTCACCAGGGCCAAGGGAACATGGGAGGAAGCTAGGAGCGGGGAGGCCGCCTGCGGCCGAGGCCAGGACGCGGGACGGGAGCCCGCAGGGTCAGGCAGAGCCCTCTGCTCACCAGCCACGCTGGGCAGCAGGACGCGGGCGTGCAGCTCCTGCAGCTCGCTGTGCAGCTGCTCCAGACGGCGGTTGGAGGATCGCAGCAGCTGCTGCACGTGGCCCAGGTGGCGCCGGTCTGTGGCCACGCGGCGCAAGTTCTCCATGCCCTGCTTGATTTTCAGCTCCTTCTGGATGGCCCGGCGTATCACCTCCTTCTCATCCTCCAGGGGCTGCTGGCCATGCTCAGCCTGCAGAAAAACAAGGAGGGGTCGCTGCGGGGTGGGGCAAGGTGGCATGCTAAGGAGGCTGAGCCAGGAGGACCTCCACCAGCTTGAGCGACACTGAGTTTGAGGCCATCCTGAGCCACGCAGCGAGACCCTGTCTCAAAGAAACAAAACAAAATAAAGAAGAAGGAGGAGAAATTGCTGCGCTCCTCTGGTGCTGATCAGTCCTGGGTTGCAGTGTACAGGATGTGCCTACGAGGACTGTCACTCCCCACAGCCTGTCCAAGTGGAAGGGCTGGGGAATCAGGACCCTGTGGTCGGGGCAGGCAAGCTCCCGCTGAGCTCCCCGCAGAGTTCGTGCCCCTGGAGAAATGAGCAGAAGACAGCCACAGACTCCAGCCTCTCCCTGGCAGCCACGCAGCATTCCGAGTCTGGGACCAAAGTAGACTCTTGGAAACCAGAAAAAGCTCAGGGCTGCCCAGCAGGGGTCCAGCCTGGTCACCAGGAGAAGGCAGCCAGGGGCCCAAGGCTTGTCCCTCGGACCTCCCAGCCCCACAGGTGGAGAAGCAGGGACGTCCGGGGGCCTGGGAAGGTCCCAGTCTCGGCCTCAACTCAGGTCTACATGAAGTAGGGGCTCTCTCTGCGCCGTGCCCAGGTCAGAGCCAGGTAGAAGCCACAGTGCAAACCGCCAGCACTGCCCCTCTCCGGGACTCTCGGAGCCACCCTATCTTACCTTCTGGTTTGCCATCTCCTGAGTGCAGGGGAAGAGCAGCGGCTGCCCAGACTCGACCCGGACCCAGGCTCCCGCTGGCCGGACTGTCTGAGGGCAAGGGCGAGGCTCAGGAAATCCTTTGACCGCCCCAGGCAAGAGGGCCAGAGCCAAAGCCCTGAGCAAACAAAGATCTCAGGACTGGGGGCCCCGGCCACAGGGGTCCTGAGTCACCCAGCTGCTACTGCAGGGCGGAGGCTGCAGGAAATCGGAAAATGTGTGCGAGCAGGGCTGGAACTGGCAGCCGGGCTGCTTGGAGGAACAGCGCCCGGGGGGAGGGCGCAGCCCTGAGGGCCGCCCAGGCCACGGGGGAGGACACTGGAGGCCTGTGTACTATACCCTGTGCGCTCTGGGCTGGAATCCTGACCACACACACTGAGCTGGCAGGAACCCCGGTCCCTCCACATGCTGATACCCCCCAGACGCCCACCTGGGCGCTAGGCTGGGCACCGCAGACTCGTGCAGCTCACCCTTGCTCCCCACGCGCCTGGCAAGGACCTCGCGGCACTGACTGCCCCCTCCCCACAGGCACATCTCTTTTTCCCCAGAGAGCTCCCCAAGGACCTGAAGGGCACCCCCACATCGCTTTCCGGCTCACTCCCACTCGTGCTGGCAATCCCTGGACGAACTGATTTAGGGCATTTTGGGGCTCACCAGCGGCAGACTGGGGGCACACTGGTGTTTTCTAGACCTGCCGCCGGGGTGGCCCGACCCCGCGGCTGAGCCACCCGAGGGACACCAGGGACCCTGCCCACGGATACTCTGGGAAGGTGTCGCAGGCAGAGACCCCAGGGAGCCCCGCACCCCTGTCCCCCGCGCGCTCACCTGTCGCTTCGCCCCCTCCTCCATGGCGCCGTGGCTGGGCCCCTCCTCTCCGCCCCTTGGCTCCGGAAGCCTCGGCCCCTGCACCAGGACTTTCAAACTTGAAACTTCCCGGGAAGCGGCGCCGAGACCTGGGATCTGGCGCCCCCTCCCGAGGCCCGCGAGAGCGACGGCAGCGTCCCAGACCCCACTCCCGAAGTCCCCGCCCACTCGGCGCCGGGACCCCGCGATCTGCGCCCTGCCCAGGCCTCCTCCGGGCGACCCGAGTGCGCTCGGGGACAGAAGGGCCGAGGGGCGTTTCTGCAGCCAGAGTCCCTCTGCCTTTGTCCAGCCGACCGCGCAGGGGTGGCTCGAGCCGGGACAGCGCCGCCTGTATGGCGACTGAAGCCCGGCACAGCCTGGCACCCGCCTTTGGGCTGGGCTTCCTCTGCCAGGTCTCCTCTCAGTCTCCAAGACACCAATAAAATGGGTGAGCAGCGCTTGGCCTTGTAGATAACCGCCTCACCCAGTTTTACCAAATTACGGCAAATTACAAACGGACCCACTTCTTCCTCTACCCCAACTGCGCTGGCTGGTTCCGAAAGGTCCATCTTGCTCTTAAGAAAGACAAACGGGGTATTTGTTGGAAGACAGGTGCACCTTGAGCCCTCAATGTTTGAATTAAATCAGATACATAAACTTAACTGTCCTGTGGTTTCTCTTATGAGAAACCCAAAGGATAAATCGAGCCAAATAACAGATAGAAGGAGACAGGGAGATATTTTGCAAGTGGGAAGAGGACCAAGAGACGGAGGAGAGAAAGGGACAGAAAAAAGAATTAAGATGTGTTATGAGCTGGAGACTTAGCTCAGTGGTTCCGGTGCCTGCCTTGCAAGCGCCAGGTCCTGAGTTTGATCCTGGTAACCACACAACCCTGCTGAGTGTGGTGACTCACGCCCACCAGCAATCAGTACCGCATACCACAGTGCTGGGGGTGGTGGCTCATGCCTGTAATCCCAGCACTCAGGAGGCAGAGACAGGAGGATTGCTGAGTTCGAGGCTTGCCTGGGCTACATAGTGAGCTCAGGGCCAGCCTGAACAAGGCAAGACCCTGTCTCAAAATAAAATAAAATAAAATAAAAATGTGTTATGTACACATACCAACGCTCTCTGAGGAATGTGACCGTTATATATCGCAGGCGCCTACTAAAAAAAAAGTCTGGGGCTGGGGGTTTAGCTCAGCAGCGCAGCACCTGCCTGACAAGCTCAAGATACCGAGTTCGACTCCCATACCAAAAAGAAAGTCTCTACTAGGAGAAAGGACACTTACACCTTGCTAAATAGCCACTATCTCAGGACTTCAGTAACTGCCTGTCGTGCTCTGGCCAGCTCTCAGCCACTTCCGGACCGGCACTCTGGGACCTGACCTCACCGGAAGCAGCCTCCGTGGAGGGGCCAGCGGAGGGGGAGGGCCAAACCCTGACCTGATTGGAATAGGCACCCTCCAGTGCTTTCATGATCCAAGATGCTCACTAGGACAAGTGCCTAACACACAGTAGGCTCTCTAGAGTGGGCTTACCTAACTGTCCAGAGCTCAGCATTATTACCCATCATTGGAAATAAGACCTCGGCTTTCGACTACAGCTCATCAAAACACAAGAATCAAACTACCAAGCCTCCCCCTTCAGCGTTCCCCAATTGGAGGCAGGTTTTTTTGACTTCTTGATATCCCAGCACTTGGGAAGCTGAGGCAGGAGGATCACTGGAAGTTCTAGGCCAGCTTGGGCTACATAGTGAACTCAAGACCAGCCCACACTACACAGACTGTTTAAAAAGAATTAAAAAGGGCTGGGGATTTAGCTCAAGTGGTACCGTGCCAACCTTGGATGCACAAGAGCCTGAGTTCGATCCCGGTACCAAAAATAAATAAAGAATTAAAAAGGACAAAAGGGCTGGGCTGTCGGGAGGCAGAGACAGGAGGATTGCTGAGTTCGCGGCGGCTTGCCTGGGCATCATAGTGAGCTCAGGGCCAGCCTGAACTACAAAGTGAGACCCTGTCTCAAAAAGCATAAAAAAAAAAAAAGAAGAAGAAGAAGGGCTGGGCTGGAGGGTTAGCTCAGTGGTTCCGGCGCCAGCTTCGCAAGCGCAAGGTCCTGAGTTCGATCCCCCCCCCACACCCCGGAAACCACATACAATGCTGGGCGTGGAGACTCACGCCCACCAACAATCAATACCGCATACCACAGTGCCGGGTGTGGTGGCTCACGCCTGTCATCCCAGCACTCGGGAGGCAGAGACAGGAGGACTGCTGAGCTCCAGGCTTGCTTGGGCTACATAGTGAGCTCAGTGCCAGCCTGAACTACAAAGCGCGAGACCCTGTCTCAAAAAAACAAAACAAAACAAAAAAAAAAGGACAAAAGGGCTCAGGAATGTAGCTCAGTATGAAGGCCCTGGGTTCCATCCCACGTACTCGAAGGGAAAAAAAAAAAAAAAAAAGGATCTTGCCTAGAATGCTACTTCTTAACTTGATTCCAATAACCACCCAAAGGAAAGCACTTCTCAGCCCAGGCCCCGGGCTGCTGAACTAGCTGGTTTTGCAAGCTTGCTGCTCTTCCTTCTGAGAATGGAAAGCAGCTCTGAACAGCCACATCCACTGAATACACTGAGCTGAGTACACGGGGAAACCAAGTGTAGGCTACAGTTGAGGTGACCAGTCGGCTGCACCTTCTGTTTCCAGCTACCTGTTTAAACTGTATGGAACCTGTCCCAAAGGAACCAGACTGCCCTGCAGGCTGCAAAAAAGAACGGTTTCCCCCTTTCCACACTTCTTCCTGCCCAGTACTGAACTGTCCTGTACACTTAGGTCTCTGGGCATAATCAGCTAATCAGATCAATTCCACTCTCCACTTGAATGTTCATGATTGTTCTAATCACAAAACTATAGTCTTTTTTTCCTCAGAGCTGCTAAAAAGTACCTTGAAGCCTTCATGTCCACAACCACGGAGTCTAAAGGAGTGGTTTCTGCTGAGGTGAGCCAGAGACTCTTGAAAATAAGAGTTTAGGGCCGGAGATTTAGCTCAGTGGTTCCAGGGCCTGCCTTGCAAGTGCAGTCTCAAGTTCGATCGCCAGTACAACACACCACAAATTCCAGGCACGGTGGCTCACACCTGTCATCCCAGCACTCGGGAGGCAGAGGCAGGAGGATTGCTGAGTTCGAGGCTTGCCTGGGCTACATAGTGAACTCAGGGCCAGCCTGAACTACAAAGAAAAAAAAAAAAACTTATCAGCAGGGCAAGGTGGTGCATGACTGTACTTGAAGCACTCTTTGCTGGGAGGCTGAGGCAGAAGGATCCCAAATTACAGCCCAGCCTGGGGCAACTTAGTGAGATCCTACCTCAAGATTTTTTTTTCTTTTTTTGAGACAGGGTCTCGCTTTGTAGTTCAGGCTGGCCCTGAGCTCACTATGTAGCCCAGGCAAGCCTGGAACTCAGCAATCCTCCTGTCTCTGCCTCCCGAGTGCTGGGATTACAGGCATGAGCCACCATGCCCGGCTCCTACCTCAAGATTTAAAAAAGATCCTAGTTCAATCCTCAGTACTGTGGACAAGGAGAGCAAAGACAAAAACCTCAAGGCTGCAGACGGGGCTCAGGGGTGATGTTTCACTAACATTCACAGCACTTTAAAAAAAAAAGGATTATAAAAAAAATGGAATAGTCGTCTTCAGGAAATACTACCCTAGAAGACAACCTTTGCAACAAATTAATTTTTGTGACATTAACAAAGGGTCCATAACAATTTTCTAAAAGGCAGAACCACTAGACCCGTTTCTGCATGAGATGAAATTATCTAATTACAAAGCAGTAATGATAGATTATTAAATGAACCCGCAAGCACAACTCTTGAGTCTTTTGGTATCTGGTAGATATTAGGAACTTGCTTCAGAGCATCAGGGAACATCTTGAGACATTACAAGAACAGGCTGGCATTGATCTATATAGTCTAACTGGCCTTGAACTCAAGGTGATTCCCCTGCCCCTGCCTGGAATTACAGGTGTGCCCACCATGCCTGGCCAAGTTGTGCCCAAAGGTCCCACACACACTACCAAGTACTAGCCCAGGAAGTTCTGGGGCTGGGCACTCTAGGACTGGCTCATGTCGCCATCTTAGTTCCTCACAGCTCAATCCACTTTATGCCTAATTTATGACCCATCTCCTAATTACCGCTGACTGCAACACAGCAGCAGGAGGTTGTAGTCCTGGATACTTGGGCCGCTTGGGGCCAGCAGTTCTTTGTGGAGTATTAGTGTTAGTCCTGGTAACTAGTCAATTTATTTCTAGGGGAAAAAAAAAAAAGACAGCCTTCCTAATGTTCCAGACTGGCCTTTAAGTCCCAGAAATCCTTCTGCCTCTGCCTCCTGAGTGCTCAACACTGAGATAACAACTTGGGAAGCTAGGTCAGGAGTTATCAATGAGCCAAAATGTTCCAGACCATGTCTCTGAAAGAAAAAAACCAATCATGTGCCGGGCGTAGTGGCTCACGCCTGTAATCCCAGCACTTGGGAGGCAGAGACAGGATTGCTGAGTTCAAGGCTTGCCTGGGCTACATAGTGAGCTCAGAGCCAGCTTGAACTGCAAAGCGGGACCGTCTCAAAGTACAAAACAAAAAAACCCAATCATGTGCCAGGCAGTTCAATCCTCTTCTACAGAATCTGTAGTGACTGAACCAACCCCCTTCCCGTCACTCAGATCAAATCCAAAAGCACGTTAACAGTTCTCTACAATACAAGGAGAATGACCCCAGTCCAAAAAAATCTTTATGTTCCTTTATTGGAGCGATTCCCAACCAGTATACAGTGATGTATTACACACTATCCATCTAGACAGGTTAGGGTTACACTTCGCCTACTGATGGAATAGTTCCATTTATAAACTTTTATACATCAAAAACCTTTGAATTTGACTATGCTGCCCATTAATTCACCTCTGAAAAAGTGGCATTTAACTTCAGCTCTATTTTACAGCAGTAAAAAGCTTACGCATTAGGAAACCTCTCAAAGGTTACTCTGCACAGTGGCTGAGAGCAGAGTCCACCATCCCACCCAGATTCACACAGTGGAGCCTCAACTTTCTCCTAATCCCCAGGGCTCCCAACCCCTTCCCAGGCTACATGCGGCTGTGGTGCCAACACTCACACCAGCAGCCACTCCACACGCAGCACAGCACCCGAATGCCAGGTCTGGCCAGGGTGCAGGGGACGTGCTGCTTATATCTGGGCAAAAAAGCCCATTTTAAAAGCTGCCAATTGGAGGTAAGAAGGTTATTAACTTGGAACTCAGATTCTGGCATCTCAAATGACATTTTCAGAAACACTGGCAAACTGTACCCATTTCCCAGTTATGGAGACATTAAGACATTGATTCAAATCCCTTTACTCCATCCATACGGCCCTGAGGTCATCCTGGAAAGTGCGTTATCAAAAAACACGGAGTCAGGTGACAAAGTGTGACAACAGTGTTGTTACAAGTCAAACCTGGAAAGCCCTGTCGGTACATCCATTCTGAGAGAAAACATCAAACCCTTCGTGTACACATTTAGTTTTATTGTAACAAAGCAACTTGTACACTTTGAACGTTTAAAACTGCGCATCACCTTTTCCTTTCCAGTGGAAACAAAAAAGAATTTAAAAATAAACCAACAAAATTACAATAGAGAATGTCAATTCCAAATAAGACCCTACAGGTTCTGCTGATTCTCCCATCGAGTGGCAGGGCTCAAATCATTAGGAGAGAATTTCATTTTAAAAGTGTCGTCTTAAACTGCAAGGATGTCCGTTAACATCACAATTAAACATGCCAAAGGAGAAGCCATGTTGTCAAATGCCCGCTTAACCCACCCAAACATCTCAAACCCACCCTCTGCTGACCTTCTATACCCCATTTTTTTAAGTTTTTTTTTCTTTTTTTAAACAAGAGAAAGTAGACAGGTACGTGTTGGTAAATGCTAACTGTCCATATTCACATAGAGACACAGTGTAATCTCTGAGCCCAATATACAGAGAAAGGAGGGAAAAAGCTAGAATTCTATGCACTACTACACAGGGGCCTAGCACCCTCCAGCTTCCAGCAGAGTGAAGGGAGCGGAAGGGTTTTCTTTTTTCCCACAGAGAACGGTGGTGCTGATTCCATACAGTTTGTGTGGAGACAGGAGGGGATCAAAATGAATTTAGAACAGAAGGTTGTAGAGATTCTTTTCCCATTGTATTTCTGCTGAAGGTATCTCCCCACAAAATAGGTTGAGAACCATGGTGTTTGAGAACAGACTTGAAGAACAGGGCGACTGAGCACAAGTAGGGGGAAAAAAAGACTGCAACTTGCTCCCAGGGACTGGAGAAAAATTTTTTAAAAAGAAAAAAAAAGAAAAAGAAAAAAAAAAGGAAAAGAAAAAGAATGTTGGAATCCATCAGTGTTCAATTAGTCATCTTCTCCTTCATCCTCCTGCAAGAGAAAGGGGTAATTAAGTATTCAGGGTTAATTGTCAGGCCACACTCCTGCCTCCACACAAACCACCACAACTTTTGCCGGCTATACCCTGTTTTCTGAACTTGTATATTACAATCTGTTATATTAAGATAAAAAGCTCACTGGGCATGGTGGCTCACGCCTATCATCCCAGCACTTACTTGGGAGGCAGAGGCAGGAGGGATTGCTGAGTTCAAGGCTTGCCTGGGCTCCAGTGAGCTCAGGGCCAGCCTGAACTACAAAGGGAGACCCTGTCTCAACAACAAAAAAGAAGAAAAGAAAAGCTCAACACGTTGTTTCAGATAAACTAACTCCTCCAGTACTAACCAAATCTTTCAACATGTTATGAACCAAATAACCCACCTATCAGTTAAACTATTTTCTTTCTTGGTTTCTGTGAGTCTTGCTGTATAGTTCAGGCTGGCCTTCAAATCATGGTCACATTCCTGCCTCAGCCTCCCAACTGCTGGAATTACAAGTGGGTGACATCAAACCTGCCCCATGGCCCAATTTAACTATCACTGGGCGTGTAGTTTGGTGGTATAGTACTTGCCTACAATGTTCAAGATCCAATGTCCACCATCACAAAAGAATGTAAAACAAACAAAAAAAATTGTATAGCTTTTCAATTTGGGAGATATTTCTGAACTTGACCAACTTCATTTTTTTATTAAGTACTGGTTAGGGAAAGAAAAGACTTTGTGCTTATATACACTAACAGAACTATTTAAAACATTAACATGAATGAGCTTATCAGATACTTCCCTGATTCTAAACCCACAAAACAGCATATCCTCCCACAGCCAGTAGGTCACACCTACTACCCTCTTACACACCCCTAATAATATGGTGTCGTCTTTCTGAAGATTATCTTCTGGGGCTTTGCCTACTTTTCTTTACCTCTCCTTCCTCCCCTTCATCATCATCTTCATCTTCTTCACCCTCATCCTCATCCCCTTCTTCATCAATGTCTTCCAATCCTTCCTCTTCTTCATCATCATCATCATCTTCTTCTCCTTCTGCTTCCTCATCGTCCATATCAGGAACCTTGAAACAAAGTTACTTTCAGAACTTAGTTTTACACAAGTGACACACCTGGCACCTTCAGTAAACCAACACTCTCAACTCACCAAGTAGTACTGCAATGGATTTGGCCAAATATCATCTTTGATGACCTCTCCTAACTCATCTGCGCCCGCATCAGAATGGTCAGTAAACCAGGTAAAGAAGCTCTCCGGCTCTTCATGCTGCCTCTTCCTACTGGCTTTATTCTGCGTTTGACTTGAACGTTTCGTCAAATCCTGAATGAAAATATAAAAAAGTATTTTGATACACGTTCTCCATACCTAAATTCCCATTGACTCAAAAAAATTATAATCCTTCCAAAGCACCAAAAGCAGTATTTATACTGTTGTCTCACTAAAAGCAATCATAAAATGCATAGTGCACAAAGAAAACCGTATTTCCTAAGAACCTAGCTTTTTCATAAGAATTTATTCTACATTAATAGTATATAACTCAAAATGCATCTTGCTACTTAAATATAATTTTCTTTGGAACTGGGAATTGAACTCAGGGCCTTGCACTTGCCAGGCCAGTGCTAAAATGCTGAAATACATCCAGGTCCCTTAAATATAATTTCTAATTACTATTCTACATTATGCATTTGGCTTCAACACATTGGGATTTTTTTTGAGACACGGTCTCACCCTGTAATTCAGGTTGGCCCTGAACTCACTAGGTAGTCCAGGTTAACCTAAACTCAAGGCAATCCTGCCTCTGCCTCATGAATGCTGGCATTGTAAGTCAGGTGTGAGGTACCAGGGACCAAACTCAGGATCTTGTGCTTGCCAGACAGATGCTGGAACCACTAAATCCCAAACCACACACTGGGATTTCTGAAATTTTCCTACATTTAGTAATCTATAAAATGCAAGTACTGGTTAAGTGGTTCTACCAAGACAAATACATAAAATGTTCCATTGGTCCAAGAATTACCCAGAACATACCTTTCCAGATTTCCATTTGATTTCAGTGGATTTTGAAGATGGGTCACCACTCTCATTCAGATGAAATTCTTTGGAGAGAACTTTATTTTCGAAGTAAGGATTTTCATCAAAATACTATAATAGTTATAAGATTAGGTTATCAGTATAAACAGCTTACGTAAAGCTCAAATTAATTTCCAATGTCCAACAAGATCATGAATACTTACAAAATCTATTCTGTAACCTGATTTTATATCTTCAAATTCTGTCACTTCGACTCTGGTCAAATAATGCAATGCCTCTTCATCTTCCTCCCCAAGCAGGGCAGACACTAGGCCAGCAAATTACAGATCAGTTGAAGTTTAAACAGGCAAACATTAATTAAAGTGAGCCCTTTTCAACCTTTCAGCGATTACCTTTCATTTAAAAAACCCATTATTAAAATAAGCCAGAATTTTCAGTACAACTGTGATTGTTTCTCATCACATAATTACACTGAGTACTAAGTAGAGAAAAAGCATTCCAGTGCTTTCTCCTTGATGAAGGTTCCAACCTGCACATAACCCCACATGCCTGATTAGGTCCTCAGCCAGGATCCCCAACCCTAACCCATGAACACCCACCCTCTCTACAGCTTGTAACAGTGTTCTGACCACAACATACCTTGTGGGTGGTTAACAAATGTTGTTACCCAAAAATTTGGGATTTTGGCGATCAATTCTGACCTCTTCTGAAAAAATGGTTGGCGGAGTTTGTTATATTTCTGTTCTACTTTCAATATCTCCTCACTGGCTTGTTCATTAAGTCTGAAGTAAATAAAATATGACAACAATGATAATTATTTGACAAACACAGAAACTGGTAAGACTACAGAATGTACATTCACTCCCCACTGCTTTAGGAAGGTTCAAAATCCCTACTTCCTAGCTGAAGACACAAGACTAAAATTGCAACTTTCTTTCACCAACACTTAAATATGGGTTAATTCTTAAAAACTCCCAAAATGAATGTTCTAGTTACATTGTATAAGTATTTACTTTATTTACTGATTTCCAAGCAAACTTGTAGTTGTTCCCCTCAAGCAAGAATTCTAAGTAACTTCAGCAACAATGTTACAAGCAAGTTAGTCCAACACAGATATAATGTTAAAACATGAGAAATCCTACACAGCCACTCAAGAGATTTGTAGCCTTTAAAAATCAAACCCAGTGACTGCAATGTTCTTTTTAAAACCAAATCCTGTGTGTTCTTCAGAGAAAAGTTACAAGGAATTTATTTAGTATTTCCAACTAAGATGCAATCATCTCCCTTTGGCCAATACACAGATTTTCAAAGGTTAAAATCAGGCCACTAAATCCATTTCCAGAAAGTGCCAATGAGGAAAAATTTTACCTGTCTATTTCGTTTTGTACTTCATCAATATGTTCAATTGCTTCTTGTTGTTCTTTTTCTGAAGAAAAAAAAAAAGGAGCATAACTCAATAGCAGTGATTTTTCCTGCCATTAAGACAGAAAAGGCAAACATAAAGCCGATTTTAAGAAGTGCACACTACAAGGCGTGCTCTCCACGTGTTCACGCACTTAGTTGACAAATTACTTTTACATTCACAAAGCATGGTGTCTGTAGGCTATTCCAAAAATCATTCGCTGTAGCACTTCCACAGACAATAGTTCCAATCCAAGAATACAAGACCCCAACAATTAATTTCCTTTTCGTAAAAAAGACCAGGTATAAGACTAACTCAGAAGTTCCTGGTGTGTCTTATCACATTATATTCTTGCAATGGAATGCCGACTGCTAACTAGACTTTGGAAACTAAACGACAATACACCCACCCTATCGCTTATCTCCGTGGTACTTTTTACACAAAGTTGAAGATTCTGATTAGTAATCAGCACAACGAAGATACTAAGGCAGCACACCGACAGAGCTAAGACCTCAGAACTAACACACCGTCGCAAACTTCGCACGTAAGGGTCCGAGAACAGAAGCCCCGGACTCCAATTTGACCTTCCCCATTGCTCAATCCAACCCTGGCGGAAGGATCGCTTAGGCGAGCTCGCACGATTCTGTAGCACGCTTACTGCGGAGTAACTACAAGATTGGAAAACTACGAGGCGCAGGAGGAAAAGGAAGAGTAGAAGGTGTGCTCCTGTTCGGTGCCCTTTTGTCCCGTAGGAACTGCGAAGAGCCCTACACTGCGAAGTGGGCGTGCAGGGCCCGATCGCGCGGGTCATTTCCGGTAACTATCCCGGCATCCGCGATGCAGTCAGGGCCTTTCCCGCCGAGGTAGAGATTCCAGGGGCGTCCCGGGGATCCCGCCTGAGCGGGCCCGCGCCCGGGCGGCAGCCCACGTGGGGAGCGCGCCAGAAACCCGAGCATCCCGAGCCGCCCCGGGCCCGCCGCGTGCGCCCCCGCCCCGCCCCGGCCCGAGCGCGAGGCGCCGCGGCCCAGCTGCGGCGGGGGGCGCCGGGCGGGGAGGGCGGCGCGGGAGGCCCGGCGCGAGGCCGCGTCCGGCCGCACCATGTGGCGGCGGCGGCGGCGGCTGATGGGAGCGAGGCATCATGGCGGAGCACAATAAAGAGAGGCTTCTCGGGAGGGAGGGAGGAGGGAGGAGAGCGCGGGAGGGGGGAAGGGGGGTCCCCGCCCGCGCCGAGCAGGCCGCAGCGCCCCCGCAGCCGCGGCGCCACACGGCCCGGCCCCGGCCCCGCGCGACACAAAAAGGGCACTAACCGCGGCCCCCGCCGCCGGCCCCGCGCGCCCCGCGCCCCGCAGCTGGCCGCGGCCCGGGCGGGCGGCGAAGATGGCGGCGCGGCCGGTCCCCGCCTCGCCCGCCGCTCACCTGAGGTCTCGTCGGCCCCGTCGTGGTTGGAGTTGAGCTCCTTTTTACTGACTTTGGCCGCTGGTGCCGACATGGTGCTGCTCCGCGGTCGGGGAGTGGGGAGGGGAGAGAAGGGAAGGCGAAGGGGGCGGGCGGGCAAGCGGCTTCCCTCACGCCACACGCGCGGGCGCCCGCTCGGTCCGGCCGCCTCCTCCCGGCGCGTCTCGCTCGCCCTCCCCCTCGCGCTCTCGCTTGCTCTGCCCTCGCGGCCTGACGACCAGGGAGGGGCGGGGGACGGCGTGCCAGGCCCCGACCGGGGCTCCCGCTTGTGGAGGGGAGGCGGCGGCGGTGGCGGCGGCGGGCGGGCGGGCGGGCGGCTCAGCTCCCTCACTCGCGCTCCGCGCTCCGGCTAGCTGCTCGCTCTCCCCGAGCCGCCTCCTCCTCCACCTCCTCCTCACGGCGAGGGGAGAGCCATACGGCGCAGGCGCGCCGATCCCGCGCGCACGCTCCGCCCCCGGCCGGAGAGGCTCGCGCCGCCTCGCTATTGGCTGGGGCGCCGGGACAAGGAGGCGGAGCCACTGCGAGGAGACACAGGGCCTGGCGAAGAGGCGGGAGGAAGGAACGCCGCGACGTACGGGCCGGCCCCCCGCGCCGTGCTCCCCTCCCCCCCATTCCCCTTCTCCAGCCGGACCCGGGACATTGGCGCGCGGCGGACGAGGGGCGGGGCTGAGCACGGCCAACCCCCTGCCTGGCCCGCACGTCACGTGGTGGCGGCTCGGCTTCCCTCCTCCGTCGGGCGGCGCGGGGCGCAGGAGAGGGGTGCTGGTAGCCCCCGAAAGTGCAGGCCTCAGCGAGTGCCTCCCTCTTCGCGGAGAAGGACGGCAAGGCAGCCCTGTCGTCCTGTTCCAGACGAGGACGCCGTCGTCCGTGCTAAAGTCCGAGGCCGCGCGCCCCACCAGCAGGGCCATCGCTGGCTTCTGGCCCAAGCTCTACTCAGGAGGAGGCCGGGGACCCTTGGGCAAGTCACCTTACTCCTGCGGACCGGCCTCACTAGGGCAATTACGGGCGCGGTCGTGCTTGCACCGGACGCGCCGAAGTGGAAGTGTCCTGCAGGCAGGCGGGCGCCACGCCCACCCGCAGGTCCTCGGGCCCAATCTCCGCGTCCCAACATCGCGGGGGCGCCATCGCCCGGGATCGCACAAGAGCTCTGGGAGATGCACGTGGCGCTAGGATCGGAGCCCGGGGAATTGGAGATTATGAGCAGTGTTTTAGTGGCCAAGCCCTGAACCTCTCGTCTGCGTAGGGCCTGGGCATCTGCTTAGATAATGCTTTCCAGGAAATGGAGATGCGCCAGGCCCTACTCGCTCCTCCAGGGCCCCGTGCACGGACCGTGAAAAGCCTCCATCTCCCCCCGGGTGAACCAGAACTTCGGGCTGTGGTATTTGCCGGCCTGTGTTCAAGTTTTAGTACGGACGGGCGCGTTCGTTGAAGCTCAAGCAGTGCCTTTAATGTTCAAGACCACGGTCGGTGATCGATACATGTTAAACAAATGGCTCACAATTCATGGTTAGAGAACACAAAGGTCTTCTTAGAGCTCTTCGAACCCAGAAATTTATTTAAACCTGGCCTCCACACTTTGCCAGTAGAGTGCAGCCCGGTTCTTATCCCTGCTCTTACTAGCACTGACGCTAAGTGGTTGACGAGCAGCTCTGAGGGGAAAAAAAAATAAACTGGAGCATCTGTGAATTTCATTGATGTAAATACTTTCACTGGGCTAGTGCCGTGATGACACCCACCAAGTGGTGGATTCCACACCAAGCTCTGTGGCAGCCTCTGTCCGCTCCACGCGCCGGCGGCAGGCTGATAACTACAGCATTCTTCATCCAATCCTTCACCTAATCCTCACAAAATAGCAGGTAAGTTTTAGTGTTTCTGCTCTCACTTCATCCCTAACCGGGAACTTCACTACCAGGGACAGAACCAAGATTCAAATGGCAGATGACAAAGCCATCGACCGACCTACAGCAGTGGCTTGCTATTTATTTTGAGACAGTGTCTCACTATGTAGTTCAGGCTGGCCTTGAACTCACTGTGTGGCCCAGGCTGACCTCAATGGCTCAGCAACCCTCTGGCCTCAGCCTCCCAAGCACTGGGATTTTATATAGGCACCACCGCATCTGACTTAGATTTTTATATGTATTCATTTATTATTTACTTTGCAGTGCTAAGGATTGAACCCAGGGGCCCTTTGCATGCTCGGTAGGCTCTCTACCATTGAGCCACACTGTTAGCTCTTTTGTTCTGTTTTCTTAAATATGACCCACAATAAGGCATACATTTAGCCAGACATGGTAGCACACACGTGTAACTCAGGTAGCACTCAGAAGGCTGAGGCAGAATGACTAGGAGTTCAAGGCCAGCCTAGACTACAAAGCAAGACCTTGTCTCAAAAATCAAAAATACCCATATGAGGGCTGGAGGGTTAGCTCAGTGGTTCCGGCGCCTGCCTCGCAAGCCCAAGGTCCTGAGTTCGATCCCCAGTGACCACATACAATGCTGGGCATTGAGACTCAGGCCCATGAGCCATCAATACCACATACCACAGTGCCGGGCGTGGGGTCACGCCTGTAATCCGAGCACTCGGGAGACAGAGACAGGAGGATTGCTGAGTTTGAAGCTTGCCTGGGCTACATAGTGAGCTGAGCCAGCCTGAACTACAAAGCGAGACCCTGTCTCAAAAAAAAAAAAATACCCATATGAGGTTGGGGATTTGGTTCAGTGGTTATCTACAGTCCTTGCCTTACAAGCACAAGGTCCCACGTTCAACCTCTGGTACCAAGAAAAAATATGCCTATATGGCATACACTGGACACATGACCTGGTACACGCCTATACACAGAACAGTCCCCTAGAGGAGATCTGACTCTTAATTCCCTGCTTTTTAAAAAAAAATGCAAGTGACAGCCTATCACTTCATGGTCATGGGAACAGGACTTCAGTCTGAAAACCATTGCTGCTCTGTTCATCCCAAAGCCCGCTCCACAGTTGACACCGGAAGCCTGACCTGTGTGCTTCCAGAGCACCCAAAGGGGGCTCGGGCCCCTCGATTACTACCTCCTACCCTCCTGGAGGCCCCAAAGCCCCAGCTCTGCTTCCCAACCCTCCTGCCCCACACCCACCCTGTTTCCTTCTCCGCAATGCACTGGAAGTGGAAGAGAAACAGAAAGCACAAGGGTGAGAGTTTCAGTAAACAAGGGAGGGGCTCTGTGCCCTCCTGGCAAGGCAGCTGTGCCCTCGGGCCGCCCCAGTAGCTCCACATTCTCTCCTGCCTTCTACTCCCTCTCCTGCTCCCTGGAACAGAAGAAAACCCCATCAAGCCCAGCTCAAAGGTGCTGGTTAGAAATCTGAGCTCCACCGGCCTGGAGTGCTACCCTCACACTTCCAGAGGCCTTTTTTTTTTTTTTGGAGACAGGGTCACTATGTAGCCCAGGCAAGCCTCAAACTCAGCAATCCTCCTCCTGCCTCTGCCTCCCGAATGCTGGGATTACAGATGTGAGCCACCACACCCGGCACTGTGGTATGTGGTATTGATGGCTGGTGGGCCTGAGTCTTCACGCCCAGCATTGTATGTGGTTAGCGGGATCGAACTCAGGGCCTTGTGCTTGCAAGGCAGGCGCTGGAACCACTGAACTAAATCTCCCGTCCCCCAGAGGCCTTTTGTGATGGTAGAATGGGATCCCTCACCCCATGCTGCTGTCCTAAGGGTGAAGAACTCGGTTGGGAGCCCTGGAACCTGTGGCTGAGCCTTTGGTTCCTTCTGCTCCTGTTATTTCTCCCAGGGAGCCAATCAGAAGGAAGCAGAAGTGCAGTGGGTGTTCCCCCACTGCGGTACTCACACCACAGAGGAATTAAAAGGACTCCAATCCTGGTGATTTTACTTAGGGGTCTCAGCAAGTGTGAGAAAAGGGAACCCACAACCCATTTTACAGAGAAGAAAGGAGTAAGGTGGGGTCCAACCCCTGGGGGTGCACCACGGAGTCACTGGTACACAGAAGCCCTCTGCTTCCCAGGTGGAAGGCCAGAGACCAGACGCCCCGCCAAAGACTCCTAGCCCAGAGCTAACTTCCTGAGCCAACGCCTGCCCGCTTTGTACCTAACTAAGGAAGGCCCACACAACTGGCCCAGGCCATGTGCCAAATGGCAGGGAGACCTGCCAGAACAGCCAGCGTTGTGCCTTTGTCTAAGTTCAACCACCTGGTGTTAGGGCCAGACACAGAACCATCACCACGTAAAGACTCAAGAGCCAAAACAGAGTGACTACATGTTGCTAAGGCAGAAGATGCTGGAAAGGGCCAGAGGCTCAGAAGACAAGTTCTGCCAAAGTGATCACAGGCCCAGCACTCCAGAGACAGCTAGGAAGATCACTTTGCATTTGAAACCACCCTGGGTACATAGCTCAAGGCCAGCCTGAGCTGTATACTAAGTCGTTCTGAAAAAAGAACCACAAAAACACAGAAAACAGACTTTTCACCCATATGTAGTGAGGTACACTTGAAATTTTAGCTTCTCTTTTATTTTTTGAGATAGGGTCTCACTATGTAGTTCAGGATGGCCTTGAACTCATGGCTATTCTCCTGCCTCAGCCTCCCGAGTGCTGGCATTACAAGTGTGCACCACCATGACCCACAACATTTCAGCTTCTCTGGGGCCAGAGATTTAGCTCAGTGGTTCCCGTCTGCCTAGCAAGCACAAGGTCCCTGGTTCGATCCCGGTAACCACAAACAATGACATGATATTGGGTGTGGTGACTTACACCCATCAACAATCAGCACCACACCCCACAATGCTGGGCCTGTAATCCCAGCACTCTCGTGAGGCAGAGACAGGAGGATTGCTGAGTTCAAGGTTTGCCTGGGCTACATGGTGAGCTTAGGGCCAGCCTGGACTCCAAGACCCTGTCTCAAAAGAAAGAAAGAAAAAAAAAGTGCCAGGGATATAGCTCACTAGGAAGACTCTGGGTCATTCCCAGTTGGACAAAAAAGCAAAAAAAAAAAAACTAAAAAAGGGCCGGAGATTTAGTTCAGTGGTTCCGGTGCCTGCCTAGCAAGTGCAAGATCCCTGGTTCGATCCCTGGTAACCACATACAACAATACCGGGCCTGGTGGCTCACGTCCACTGGCAATCAGTACCACACGGCACAAATGGCAAGCTTGGCAGCTCAAGACTGTAATACCAGCTCTTGCGAGGCAGAGGCCAAAAAAAAGTAAAAAATAGGGGGCCCGGTATTTAGCTCAAGTGGGAATGTGCCTACTTTACAAAGCACAAGGGCCCAAATTCAATCCCTGGTACTGCCCCCCCCCAAAAAAGTAAAAAATAGACTAAGGGACCAGGGGGCGGGGGTTAGCTCAAATGGTACCACGCCTACCTTGGAAGTAGAAGGGCCAGGGTTCAATTCCCCGATATGGGTGGGGGCGGGGCGGGACGGGGGCGGGGGGGGGGGCGGAGTTACTGGGGCTGGGCACAGTGCTCCTCAGTTGTACTTCCAGCACACAAGAGGCTGAGGCAAGAGCATCACGACAGTTTGAGGCTGGCCTAGACTACACAATGAGACTCTCAAAAAAAAAAAAAAGTGGGGCCGGGGATTTAGCTCAGTGGTTCTGGCATCTGTCCCACAAGCGCAAGGTCCCAAGTTCAATTCCAGAGCATGGTGGCTCACGCCTGTAATCCCAGCACTCAGGAGGCAGAGGCAGGAGGATTGCTGAGAGTTCGAGATTTGGCTGGGCTACAGAGTGAGTTCAGGGCCAACGAAGGGTGACCCTGTCTCAAAAATACTAAAAAATTGGGCCGGAGGGTTAGCTCAGTGGTTCCGGCGCCTGCCTCGAAAGCGCAAGGTCCTGAGTTCGATTCCCAGTAACCACATATAATGCTGGGCGTGGAGACTCACGCCAATCAACACCCCATACCACAAGGCCGGGCGTGGTGGCTCACGCCTGTAATCCCAGCACTCGGGAGGCAGAGACAGGACGAATGCTGAGTTCCAGGCTTGCCTGGGCTACATAGTGAGCTCAGGGCCAGCCTGAACTACAAAGCGAGACCCTGTCTCAAAAACAAAACAAAACAAAAGATACTAAAAAATTTAAAAATGGAACAAATGGGGCCAGAGATTTAGCTCAATGGTTCCGGCACCTGCCTCTCAAGCGCAAGGTCCTGAGTTCGATCCCGGAAACCACATAGAATGCTGGGCGTGGTGACTCACGCCCACCAGCCATCAATACCACATACCACAGTGCTGGTTGTGGTGGCTCACGCCTGTAATTCCAGTACTCGGGAGGCAGAGACAGGAGGATTGCTGAGTTCGCGGCGGCTTGCCTGGGCTACATAGTGAGCTCAAAGCCAGCCTGAACTACAAAGCGAGACCCTGTCTCCAAAAAAAAAAAAAAAAGGAACAAAAGGAGCTAGGAATGTAGCCCGGTGTGAAGACACCGGTTCAATTCCCCGCCACCCCGAGCGGGAGAGAGCCCCCTGGTGGTGGAAGGGGCGAGGTGCTAGAGGCCGGGCAGGGAGGCCGTAGAAGGAGCCCCACCCGCTCGGCTCCGGCCCAGAGGAAGAGGCACGGAACAAAAAGGGGAAGTGGCTGTTTCAGGAGTTGTGGGCCGGCGGCGGCGGCAGCAGAAACGCGGAGGTGGGCGGTGGGAAACAGCATTTGGATGACGGCTGCTGGGAGACGGCGGGAGAAGCAGGGCCACCAAAGGATAGGGAGGCCGGCAGGGCGGAGAGGGGAGGCCTCAGGCTGCCTGGGGTGCGCTGGCCCAGACAGAGAGCCCCAAAGATGGCTGTGATGGCGCACACCTGGGGAGGCTGAGGCAGGGAGTGCCATGAGTTCGAGATCAGCCTGGACTACTGAGACAGACTCTGCCTTTAAAGAAAAGCAAATAAAACTAAGAGTCCCAGGAGGAAGCTGGAGTGACCAGACTTGCTAGGTCTTTCTTTCCGCTCGCCGAAACCTCGAAACCACTCAGGAGAGTTTGGGTCACGTCTCGAGACAGGAAGGAGGAACAAGAAATCGCAAAGTCAATCCTTGCGAACCCTTAAATCCCCAGTAACCTGGAGCGCAAGCACTCACCCGCCTTGGGCAGGCCCGGCGAGGCCGACGTCGCCTCGGGCTTACAGACGGGAGGCTGTCGGGGCCCCTTGGTCGGAGGGGGGAGCGAAGACTGGCGCTTGGGGGCCATGACTCCAGGGACGTCCCGGCGCCAGCCCGGTCCGCTCGGGCCGCAGGAAGCAGCTCAGGAACAGGCGGGCTCAGGTATACCGGATTTAAATCGGCTCAGAGCCGCCCTGCCTGGAGGGGGCATTTGCACCACAGAGCCGGGACACACCCTGCGCCCCGCGGCCTCGCCCTCCCTCCCCCTAGCCTGAGCGCGGCGGCTCCGGCGGACGCCCTCGCGGCAGCTGGGACAAGCTTGGCCTCTCCGAGCATCTCTGAGCGTTTGAAACCCCATCCTGTCCCGAGTCCCTGTCCCTTTGACCTCCCTGACCTCTCCCGCCCCGCCCAGGGTTTAGCTTTTTTTTTTTTGTCCCTTTAGTCTCCAGACTAGTTGCCCCATCGCCTCCCCTCAGCCTGGCACCTTCTGCAACCGTCCCCACCGCACTCGCAGTCGGGGCCACCCTGTCGCAACCTGTCTGTGAAAACGGTAGAAGTAATCGGTGTGGTGAGCACACTCCTGCAACCCCAGCAGAGTGAGCTCGGGGCCAGCTTGAACTGCAAGAGCCTGTCTCAAAACAAACGGGGCTGGGGGTTTAGCTCAAATGGTACCCTGCCAACCTTGAACGCGGGAGGATCCGAGTTCGATCCCTGGTACCAAAGAAACAACAACAAAAAAAACCTAAAGCCCGAGAGCTTGAGGGGTAGATAAAACTCAAGGAAGCAGAAGGGGCAATGGCACTGAAATGATCAAGATAGGGGCCAGAGATTTAGCTCAGTGGTTCCAGCGCCTGCCTGGCAAGTGCAAGGTCCTGGTTTGATCCCCGGTAACCACATACAACAATACCAGGCGTGGTGACTCACACCCACCATCAATCAGTACTACATACCACACGGGCCCTGGCCACACGGGCCCTGGGAGCTCACGCCTGTCATCCCAGCATTCGGGAAGCAGAGACGGGAGGATTGCTGAGTTCGAGGCCTGCCTAGGCTGCATAGTGAGCTCAGGACCACCTTGAACTACAAAGCAAGACCCTCTCAAAAAAAAAAGATCAAGATAGAATTTGGTGGGTTTTCTTTTCTTTTTTTTTTTTTTTTTTTTTTGTGCTTTTGAGACAGGGACTCACTTTGTAGTTCAGGCTGGCCCTGAGCTCACTATGGTGCCCAGGCAAGCTGCCGCGAACTCAGCAATCCTCCTGTCTCTGCCTCCCGAGTGCTGGGATTACAGGCGCGAGCCACCACGTCCAGCATTGTGGTATGCGGTGTTGATTGTTGGTGGGCGTGTCTCCACGCCCAGCATTGTATGTGGTCACCGGGGATCGAACTCAGGACCTTGCGCTTTGCGAGGCAGGCGCCGGAACCACTGAGCTAACCCTCCGGCCCTTGGTGGGTTTTCTGATGGGGGCATCTCATTTATATTGCCCAGGCTGGCCTTGAATTTCTGGAATCCAGCAACCCTCTTGCCTCAACCGCTCTAGTAGCTGAGACAATAAGTATGTGCCAATATAGCCAGCTGGGATACATAGTTTTATCTGAAATGCCTGCATTTTTGACAGTTGGTAACTCGGGGGAGGCATGGTGGCACACATCTGGAATCCCAGCAGGATCCCAGCAGGATCCAGAGGCTGAGGCAGCAGGAGCACAAAGCTGAGCCCAAGAATTTAGTAACTTATTGAGACCCTGTCTCAAAGTTCAAAAGTTGAACAAGGGCTGGAATTGGGGCTGGGTATTTAGTTCAATGGTTCTGGTGGCTGCTTTCCAAGCGCAAGGTCCTGAGCTCGATCACTGGTACCACATACCACAATGCCAGGTGTGGTGACTCATGCCCACCAGCAATCAGTATCTTACACCACAATGCCGGGCCTGGTGCCTTGCGCCAGTCATCCCAGCACTCGGGAGGCAGAGGCAGGAGGATTGCTGAGTTGGAGGCTTGCCTGGGCTCCATAGTGAGCTCAGGGCCAGCCTGAACTACAAAGTGAGACCCTGTCTCAAAAAACTGGGGCTGGGAATGGAGCTCAGTGCACAGGCCCAAGTTCATTCCCCAGCACTGTGAATGAGTAAATTACCAGAGGCCAGGCAAGGTGGTCCAGACCTGAAATCCTAATACTTGGCAGGCTGAGTCAGAAGAATTGTTGTGAGTTTGAGGCCATAGTGGGTCAAGGTCAGTTTGGACTGCATAGTAAGCCCCTGTCTCAAAAAAAAAAAACCAAGGGCCGGAGGGTTAGCTCAGTGGTTCCGGCGCCTGCCTTGCAAGCACAAGGACCTGAGTTCAATCCCCGGTAACCACATATAATGCTGGGTGTGGTGGCTCACGCCTGTAATCCCAGCACTCAGGAGGCAGAGACGGGAGGATTGCTGAGTTCGCGGTGGCTTGCCTGGGCACCATAGTGAGCTCAGGGCCAGCCTGAACTACAAAGCAAGACCCTGTCTCCAAAAAGCAAAAAA
>PVIC010021202.1:0-28782 GCA_004025085.1 Thryonomys swinderianus
CAGTGGTGGAGTACTTGCTTATTATGGATGAAACCCTAGATTCAGTTTTCAACAACAGACAGACAGGCGCACACACGCACTTACACACAAATTCTTGTATCCTAAGTATATATTTTCTGGTACTGGGGACTGAAATCAGAACCTTGCACTTTCAAGGCAGGCAAGGTGCCAGTGAACTAAATCCCTGGCTCCCAGCAAGGTATTTTTTAAAGTGTTTTTTTTTTTTTTTTCCGAGATAGGGTCTCACTACGTAGCCCAGGCGAGCCTCGAACTCAGCAATCCTCCTGCCTCTGCCTCCCAAGTGCTACGATCACAGGCTTGAGCCACCATTAAAGAAAATATTTATTGACGAAATGTTAATATACCTACTGAAATGATTTTCTTAGCTTTACTACATTAATTCCATGAATTATGTTCATTGATTTCCCAAAATTAAGCCAACCACTGTTGGATACACGAAGCTTGGTCCTGCTTGTTGAAGGTTTGTTACAGAGGTCACTTGCCCCGGCTCCCTGTGCAGTGTGGGAATGGAACTTGGGGCCTCACACGTTAACTAAGCATTCACCACACAGCTGCACCCTCAGCCCGTGTTCTGCAATGCTGAGGGTTAGTTTCATTTTCTTTTTCTTTCCGCATGGGGAATCAAATCCAGGGCCTCGTGGATGCCAGGCAGGTGCTCTACCACTAAGCTGCACCAGGTTAGTACAGTACTATGTTCTCTCTCTTAGTCTCCCTCTGTCTGTTGCTGAGACAGGGTTTTGCTATGTAGGTCAGGTTGGCCTCAAACTTGTGGCAATCCTCCTGCCTCAGCTTCCATAGGAATAGGAGTGCACCATCATGCCTGGCTATTTGGTATTCTTTGTATCAGTGTTCAGAAGGCTGTTGGTTAAATTCACAGAAAGACTCTGAAATGGAGAGGTTAATTTTTGTATGACAGATGAACAATCTGAGGCTCAGAGAGGTTGAGGAATTTCCTGAAGTCACACAGCATCTCAGTGGTGGACTAGAATTTAACTGCAGACTTCTCTACACGTGAAGACCATGCTAACCATTCTCTAATTGTGACTCATGATAGACACCTAGACTGTTATGATCTCTGTCAGCTCAGTGTATGTCCTGGAACATGCCCCTTAACCTCTTCAGACTGCTTTACTTTGGGACAAGGTAATCAAAACAGTTGGTAATGACTACTTGAAAGGCCACAGATAGGAGAATCTTAAAATCATATCTGATTCCAGCAGTAAACTGTGCTGGGACTGACTGGCACTGTCTGTGATTGATTGGAATTGCTGGGATTAATTTGTATTGTCTGTCATGACCACAGGAAGGTAAAGCGGCCAGATTTCCTCAAGTTTCCTATGATGCAATTGCTAAACAGGATCACTGCCCTTGAAAACTTACATAGGTTTAGTCCAAACAGGGAAGGAACCAACAAACAGAGCAAATGAGCAGCAGCAGCAGCAGCAGCAGCAGCAGCAGCAGCAGCAGCAGCAGCAGCAGCAGCAGCAGCAGCAGCAGCAGCAGCAGCAGCAGCAGCAGCAACAACAACAACAAAAACAACAAAACACCTCAAACTCACTGATCAGATCTTCAGAGGCATGAATTAAGGATTTCCAAAGTCAGTTTTGCTGGAAAAGACTACTATGATTGATTGGAAACAACCAGCAATTGCACATCATCTCAGCCACCCCTGATCAAGACCCAGAAGCATGCCGGTCTCTAAATACTGACATGACAGGGTGCCTGCCAGGCACTGAGTAAAGTACTTTACATGGAGAATTTCTCTCCCTTACCATCCCCCCCTTTTGAGGTATCGGGAACTGAACCCAGGGCCTTCACACTGAGTTATGTCCTCAGCTTTTTAAATTTTTTTAAAGACCAGGTCTTTTTAACTTGTTGAGGTAGAACTTGTGGTCCGATAGCCACAGCCTCCCAGAGTACTGGAAAGGCAGGCAAATACCACCACACCTGACTAAAAATTTTCATAACCCTGAACCAAGTTCCCTATCCTCCTCATGCCCATGCTTAACACGTGGGAAAAAGTTAAAGAGATAGTTGGCAGCGCACAAGATGTAGCTCAATGGCACCGCACCTGTCTGACAAGTGCAAAGTTGTGATAAATGGTGGACAGTCTGGGTGTGGTGGTACATGCCTATAATCTCAACCCTCAGGAGGCTGAGGCAGGAAGACTGCCTGGAATATAAGGCTAGTTTGGGGCATATAGCAAGTTCAAGGCTATCTGAACTACCAGTGAGACCCTGTCTCGAAACAAAACAAACCAAAACAAAAATGGGCTGGAGATTTAGCTCAGTAGTGCCGGCTCCTGCCTAGCAAGTGCAAGGTCCCTGGTTCAATCCTGTTAACCACATACAACAGTACTGGGCGTGGTGACTCATGCCCACCAGCAGTCAGTACCACGTACCACAAATGCTGGGCTTGGTGGCTCATGCCTATCATCCCAGCACTCGGGAGGCAGAAGCAGGAGGATTGCTGAGTTTGAGTCTTGTCTGGGCTACATAGTGAGCTCAGGGCCAGCCTGAACTATACAGCGAGACCCTGTCTCAAAAAAAAAAAAATAAAATAAAATAAAAAGAAAGGTAGACAAGAACTTTGCCTAGCAATTTCCCTGATGCTAAGTGGTATCTCCAACTTCCACTGCCTGCCACAGTAAGTCCAATGCTAACAGTGACCAGCCGTGGGTTGTCAGACCTATTATTTGGTGCTCCCGGGGCCCCTGTTCCAGTCTGCTGCAACCTCCGAGCTATAGGTTCCCCAGGGACCTGGGAGGGAATCAAATCCACCATAGGGAAGGCAGAGAAGCATTTGGGAATCCATTAGTAATATCTGCATCGAGCATAGTTAGGAAGTATGTGTGGGTTTGTCCCAGCACTCTCTCTCCTTCCTCTCTGCTACTGAGATTTTGCTGTCCAGTCAGTACCCACTGTGTGCCAGGCCCTGTGGAAAGTACTTTAAGACAGCATTTCACTTATTCTCCTAACAATCTTTTTTTTTTTTTTTTTTTGAGGGTCTCGCTTTGTAGTACAGGCTGGCTCTGAGCTCACTAGGTAGCCCAGGCAAGCCTGGAACTCAGCAGTCCTCCTGTTTCTGCCTCCGAGTGCTGGGATGACAGGCGTGAGCCACCACGCCCGGCACTGTGGTATGTGGTATTGATTGCTGGTGGGCATGAGTCACCACGCCCAGCATTGTTTGTTTGTGGTTACCGGGGATGGAACTCAGGACCTTGCGCTTGCAAGGCCAGTGCTGGAACCACTGAGCTAAATCTCCACCCCCCCCCCCAACAATCTTGAAAGACCACGTTCTCCATTGCATAGGTGAGGAAACCAAACTCAGAGTCAGGTATTGTGAATGGGGGACTTCAGGATTCTTGGGGCCAAGTCACCTTCCTGCCTCAGCCTCATGAGTAGCTAGGACTGTAGATGCCCATACTGCACCTGATTCATGTTTCCTCTTTTTCCCTTCTCCTTTGTGGTGTGGAGGATTGAACTCAGTGAGCACTGTGCTATATCCTAGCCCTTTTTCTTAGGGATTAAGTTTTTTTTTTTTTTTTTTGAGACAAGGTTTTGGTACTTAGCCCAGGCTGACCTCAAACTTGGGATTTTACTGCCTCAGCCTCATGAGTGCTGGGATTACAGGTTTGCACCACCACACCTGGTTCTTAGAAAAATGATAGAGCCAGGGATGTAGCTCAGCATTGTCATGCCTGGCTGCCAAGAGCAGGGCCCTGAGTTCAATTCCCAGTACCAGAGGGAAAAAAATGATGAGACAGGGCTGGGGTAGTGTTTGCCCGGCACGCTTTAGGACTTGGGCCACACACAATGACACAGAAGGTAAACGCCTGGAATGTCCAAGAGTTGGGGGTAGTGAGGAGGAGCACCATGATCCAGCCTCAGAAACGACATGTGTAGTGATATCTGCCACCAGCACCTGCTGTAAAACAGTGACTAATAGCTTAGAGTTCTGCATCCGGGTCTCTCCACATCACCACCCTGCTGCAAGTCAGCTGATGTGGCGCACATCTGGACTCTCAGCCCTTGGGAAGCACAGGATCACTGTGAGTTTGAGGCCAGCCTGGACAACATGGAGAGATCCTGGCTTAAAACAAAGACAAAAATTTCCACGTGAGACTTCCAAGTAATTCTCTGAAGACCAGAGATACAGGGAGGGTCTTTTCTCCACTGAAGGTGAAAAACTGAGTGTCGATGAAAGGCCAGAGACTGCACCAAGTTACAGAAGATACAAGCGGTGGACCAGAAATAAGTCCAGGGCGTGGACTCAGCACCCACTTCTAAATGCAAAGGCAATAACATTAAAAACAGTGCGCTGTCACTCATCAAAACCAATCTTGCTTTGAAGGAAGAGTAATAGTACAGCAAAGTGGAGCATCTACTGTTTGCAATGCCTCAGCCACTGGTTTTTTTTCCCCCTGTGCTGGTTTCCAACCCGGGACCTTGTGCATGCCAGGCAAGTGCTTCATCACTGAACGTCTGATATATCTCCAGCTCCTGGGCATGGATTAAAACCCAGTCAGTTGGTGGAATCTGCTCATTTAACTTAGTATTTTTTTTTTTTCAGACAGGTTCTCACTAGGTAGCCCAGGCTAGTGTTGAATTCACTGTGGTCTTCCTGCCTCAGCCTTCCCACTGCTGGGATTACGGGCTTGTAGCACTGTGCCTGGGCATTTAGTAAATATTTACTGAGAGCTGCCTCAAGTGAGTTACTGGCTGTAGCCCCCCCCCCGCCCCCGGTCGTGGCTCCTCCCTGGGCCTTAGTCCCTCCACTGGAGCCTGCGGGCTACAGAGGCGCCCAGGGAGGACTGGCTCAGTGAGACAGCATTCTGGAATGAGTTGGCAATAATGGCCGTGGGGTCCAATGAGCAGCCGGCAGTACCAGCGGCATCCGGGTTTTGAAGCCCCATCAAGTGTCTCGCACTGAGCAAGTGTGGAGACTTCGGACTTCCCTTAGCGGTGCCCGGAAGGCAGAGGGAGACATCCTGGCAGTTTTCTCCGCTGGAGAAACACCTCAAGTCAGTCTGGAGGATCTAGGACTTGCTCAAGGTGACAAAAGGAGGTGGAAGAGAGGAAGGCAACATTTCACTCCCAATCCAGAGTTTATGGAGTTTCTGTTGCAACCCCCCCACGCCCAGTTTGGATGGAATTAAGACTGGATGGGTCCGACTATGATTCCTCTTGTTTTCTTTTTTTGGTACTGGGGATTGAACTCAGGGCCTTCCACTGGCTACATCCTCAGCCCATTTTATTTTGAGCCAGGCTCTCATTAAGTCACTAAAGGTTCAGGCTGGGCTCAAATTTCCAGGCCTCCTTCCTGAGTCTCCCAAAGTATGGGGATTACAGGTGTGCCCACTGTGCCCAGCCTACTCGTCTCGCCAGCACCCTCTCTCCTAGGAATCTGTGCCAGAGCTTAGCGGGGGGCCAGCGTCACACTGTGGCGTCAGCAGCTGATGGGGATCAGATTGGCAGATGCCACACCTTCCCTTCCCCGCTGCAGTGGGGCTGTGGCCTGGGAGGATGGCATCAGAGACTGGTCCAGGACTGAGTGGGGAGGCTGGAAGGAGGGGCACAGGATGGAGACGGAGGGGCTGAGCTTGCGAGGGGTCCAGAGAACCTTCAGGCCGCCCTTGCAGCTCTTCCACTGGATCTCTGAGTTTCTGCCTTTTCTGGTTTCTCTTCACTCCTCTTTTCCTGTTTCTCCACCCCACAGTCTGTCTGTCCCCTCCCTCTGTCACTCTCTTTTCCACCCTTGCGTATACCTGTGACACATGCCTTTGCTGAGAATGCACCTGAGGCCAATTGCTCCATACCTTCCTGCGTGTGGCCCTTCGGCCCCCAGTCACACACCAGGCCCCAGTCAGTGACAGATACCCGGGTACCAGCGACAATAGGGCATTCATTGGCTGTGCACGGGAAGGCCGGCACCACGTGGTGGTGGTGGAGTCCCCTCCTTCTGGGTCCTTCTTCCGTGCTGGGTCCTCACCATCTCAACCCATCCCCTCACTTGCTGCCCCTCCATCGCCGTGATGTCGGTGCCTCAGTGTCCCTGCACTGGAGCCTCCAGGCCCCCAAAGGCCTCAAGCCCTCGTGTGACCTCTGGCCACACCCTTTTCCCCTTTGTGCACCACTTTCTCTCTTTTCAAATGAGGGGAACAAATCGGGGGAAGCCTAAAGGATGCTGTACTGTCGAGGGGGTTCCAAGGGTCCTCAGGAGGCCAGGCTCCAGTACCCAGAGTGAGCAGAGTGCGACCCAGAGAGGCGAAGGAGCCGGCCCGAGGTCACACAGCCAAGGAGCTGGGGCCTGGCTGTTCAGTGCCAGGTGGGCGGGTCCCAACGTCCAAGAGAAAATGGGCCCGGTCCTAGAGGGAGCCCTGAGCTTCCCCACACCCACTGTGCTGGCCAGACTCGAATCGGGGCTCGCAGAAGAGACGCACCGTCCAGACACACAAGGCAGAGATGGAGAAACAGGAAGAACCGAGAACGGAGGCCCGTGCTCCGGGAACAGACAAAGGACGAGCGGCAGAGCGGGGAGCTGAGTAGCGCGGCAGGGGCGGGGGTGGGGCCGGGGTGGGACTAGAACCGGTCGGCCCCGCCCCCGGGACACGCCCGGGCTGCCGGCGGAGATCCGAAGGCTCGGGCGAGGCTGCCCCCACGCCAGGGGGCCGTGGGGGCGGGGCCTAGATGGGCGTGGTGGGGCGTGGCCAGCGGGCGGGGCGCGCGCTCAGGAGCTGACCAGCTCCGTGGCTGCTGAAAACACCGGGTGCGGGGCGAGTGGCACGAGCGGGCGGGCGAGCTCAAGGTCACCCCGCGGCCCAGAGCCCTTGCCGGGGTACTGTGCCTGCACCTGGCCTGGAGGGCTGCTTCAGCCCACTATCTCACCACCCTGGATAGGAAGGGGGGGGTCCAGGAGGCAGGAATCGGCCCCCCCGCCGTCGGTCCTTCTCTCCCCTCCCCCTCCCCGCAGCCCGAGGCGCCCGCGCGAGGCTCCGGCCCGCGAAGAAGCGCGGAGAAACAAAGGGACGCAGCGGCGCGGCGGGCCCGCGGGGCCTCGGGGTGCGCCCCCTCCTCTCCCCTCCCCGCTTGCCGCAAGGTCGACAGGCGCGATCGAGGACGAGGTGCCCGCCTCCCGGGCGCGGCTAGGACCCGGGGCGCGCGATCCGACGCCACCAGCTTCCCCGATGCTCTTGAGGGATGCCTTGCCAACTTGGCCCTAGCCCCACAACCCGTGATGGGGTCGGGGACTTCCCGAGTGTGCCCGGGAGGCCTGCAGGGTCCGGGCCCAGATGGAGCAAGCATCCTCCGCCGCCGCGGCCCCTCCCCCACAGGCCTTCTGGAGAGGGAGGGATCCCGCCTCCAGGGCGCCCCCCCTCGATCCAGCCCGGCGCCCCGAGGCCTCTCAGCCCCGGCTCTCCGCGTCCCCAGAACTCAGGGCGCGGTCCTGCTCCATCTCAGCCTGAGGCGCGGTCCTACCCCCTCATCACCAGGCCCAGCTAGGCCTGGTCCTACCCCCCCACCCCCGCCATCTCCCTGAAGCCTGGACCCAACCCCTCCCCACCCCATCTCTCTCGGCGAGAGAGCAATACCTACAGTGACCATTCTTGTGTGCCCGGCGGGCGCGGTCCGTGTTGAGGGCGGCTCCGGGGGTCGTGCACTCCGAGGGGGGCGCCTGATGCTCACGCCGGGGTCCCGCCCGGGCAGCCTCTGGCGCGGCCGCTGCAGAGGTGAGGAGAGCGGCGGCTCCCTCGAGGGCCAGGGACAGGCCCGAGCCCGAGGATACGCGCGCGGATAGCCGGGCCCCGGGGTAGCCTGCGGGTGGCAGGGGATGGGGAGAGGGAGCGGGCGCGGGGTGGAGGGCGCCCCCTGCGCGGCCCCGCGGGGCCCGGGGAGGTTGCGCTTCCCGACAGAGATCGCGGCGCCTCTGCCTTCTGCCGCCGCCCCTCGGTCCGGCCGGTCGGGCCCCTGGTGCTCAGTCCGCTCCCCTCGCCCGCCCTCCCTCCCTCCCTCCGGCCCGAGCTGCGCGCTCCGCGCTCCGCGCTCTGGGCCGCGCCGCCGCCGCCCCCAGCCCTTTATAGAGGCAGCTGCCGGAATTGGAGTCGCTGATTGGCGGAGGCGAGAGAGCTCCGCCCCCTCGCGGCGCCCGACGGCGCGGCAGGTGGAAGCTAGCAAGCGCGCGCTGGCCTGGGCCCCCACGCCGCCAAAAAAAGCACATTCCGGAGACTCGGCTTGGCAAATCCTGGCCCTTCTTTCCGAAGGGTCGTGCTTCCTGGCCTTGGAATCCCTTCTTGAACAGTCTTCTGCCTAGCTCCCCTATTCCACCCACCACCACCAAGACCCGGAAGACTAAGGGTCAGGGGATGTAACTTCGGGGGTTGCTGTCCACCGAGAGAACGGGACGGGGACAAGGAACCAAGGTTTCAACAGGCAGAAGCCTGAGTCTACAGCTTGGGGGGTATATGAAGGCCGGCCCCCTTCAAGACCAAAGGTGAGAGTTGGGTGGCTAGGTTTCCCCTAGTCTGTCTGTGGAAGCTGGAACCAGTGAGTTTGGGGTGGGCTGGGTGTCTCTGGGGTTCAAAAGGGGATGCCACACTACTGCGAAGAAGGTGGAGGTTTTAGTTCATCCCCAGAGGAGCCTGCAGCCTCAAATCCACCTCTTCTCCGTTCCTCCTCCTCCAGTGCTGGGGATGGAACCGGTGCCTCGCGCATGCCAAGTAAGCGCTGCAACCCTGAGCTACACCCGGCTCCACAGATCCTCCTTGGACCCCATAACATTTCAGGGGGCAAGCCTGCCAGCTCCACGTCCTGACTCCCTGCGCGCCCGATGGTCCTCTGTGAAGCATCGCTGGCGCAGCCTCTGGTGCTTAGGTGCACGTGTACGCTTACGTCGGGGCGGCTGAGAGACAAAAATACAAGCGCACCCTGGGACCGGGTGGGGGTGGCGCCGAGGAGCCTTCAGCACCACAGACAGCGGTCGGGCCACCGTGTTGCGGACGAGGAGCTGAGCTGCCGGAACCCAGGACGGCGGCCCCTGCCCTGTCCTCGTTTTCCTACGCCGCGTCAGGCTCCAGAGTGCCTTCGGCGAGCAGAACCTAGTCCGGCCAATCAGGAATGGCCCTCGGGCGACCCAATTGCTGGACGATGCCCAGGGTGTGCATCCAATAAGAGCGCGCACACCAAGGGTGCCACCATGCTGGGGAGGGCGCAGGGCGGGCTCTGTGGGCGCGGGTCGCCGGGGGTGCCTCGGGCTTGTCTGGGCTTCTTGGGTGCACCCGGGGTTCCTCTCGGCTCCTGTCTGATAGGAAGTGGGGCGGGGGGCGAGGCTACTCCAGGCGCGCAGACCCCGCTGTGGTTCCCATGGAAACTGCTGGCTCCGGCTGCGCAGGGAGAAAGGGGACCAGCTTGGGGGGGAAGAGGATGCGCGGGGGCGGTCGGACTCGCGCATCCTCGCAGGTTCTTCCGGCCCCGAGGCTTAGCTGCGGTCCCACAGTGTGTGATATGCGCGCGGCGCCGCCGGGTTCCCCCGGGGCACGTGCCCCAGCTCGCTGCTGCTTCGCTCTGGGTCACGTGGCTGCCGCCACCCGGCCCACACGGCTTGAGCGCCACCTAGCGGCCCCAACCCATCCTTACGTTCTCCCTGGAGGCGGAAGGAGGAGGCCTCAGTATCCCCTGTGGGAAACCGGGACAGGGTTGGATCAACACCCCTCCCCTGCGGCTTCTTGTTCTAGGTTCGAGCTGAAACCTGGCTCCGTCCTGGCTACTCCTTCCGCCTAAGACTTGCCTCTCCCAGCTGTGTCATCCCGGCCTATGCTCAAATGTCACCTTCTCTGGGAGGTCCTCCCACATGGTACCCCGGAAACTGACGCATCACTTCGCGCGCGCGAGCCCTTAGCTGGGGTGCCTCACTTGGGGGTTTCTGAGCATCTCCCCAACCAGGAGTAGGCACCAGGCTCTGAGTCACGGAGAGTCCTGGTGGCCTTCCGGGTCCCCAGCCCCAGCCCCGAGGCAACAGAGGCTGTGGGCTTCGCTGGGTCCAGCGGCCCAGTGGGTTTGGAGCCCGACAGGAAAGTGCTGGCGGCACGTGGGGTCAAGACGGAGGGGCCCCCAAATCACCCAGGCCCAGGGGAAGGCCGGCTCCTTCCTCGCACTTTAATCTCGCTCTGCTCGCTCCACAGGTCCAGCAGCGCGGCCCTGGCGCCGGCTCCCAGGTGAGCCTTGCAGGGGAGGATGCGGGGCTCCCCAGGGTGCTGGGCACGGGTGGCGAGGCCACCTCCGTCTGGCCCGCGGTCCAGGCGGCCCCGTGGCTGTCCAGGCCCCCGCGGGTCTGGGCGTGGCGTCCGTGTGACAAATAAATTAGGGGTGACGGTCAGGGAGGGTCAGGTGGGCTTGTGGTCCGGGTGACTTTTGAGCGTGTGGAACTTGACGCTGTCCAGCTTCTCGAAGCGCTTCCCGCAGCGCTCGCACGTGAAGTTGTACTGCACCTCACCCGTGTGCTTCTTCATGTGCCAGTTGAGCGACGCGCGTTGCCGGCACTGGTAGCCGCAGATCTCGCACCTGCGGGAGCCGGCAGGGGCTTGGTTAGGGGGCGGGGCATGTCCCGGGGGGCGGGGCTCTGCACTCCTCCCCTGCCGGCCCCCCAGGGCACTCACTGCAGCGGGGTCTCTCCGGTGTGTGTGCGCCGGTGCACCTCCAGATGGTTCTTCCTCTTGAAGGACTTGCCGCAGGTCTCGCAGGTGAACTCCCGGACACCTGGGGTGTCAGCGGAGTCAGGCTCAGGATGCTGCCCTTGGGAGGGGCCGTGCTCTGACCCGTGTACCCCCGAGAGGCAGGAGCTGCTGCCAGTGCCACTGTCCCTTCTAACAGAGTCAGAGGTGGTAGGAAGTGGCAGGTCATTGTCTAGCCTTGCACCCAAGCAGAGCTGGGACTGGAACTCCTGGCCCTGAAGGGCACAGAGGGCCAAGAGTCAAACTGAGATGGGTCTTTTTTTTTTTTTTGAGACAGGGTCTCGCTTTGTAGTTCAGGCTGGCCCTGAGCTCACTAAGTAGCCCAGACAAGCCTCGAACTCAGCAATCCTCCTGCCTCTGCCTCCCGAGTGCTGGGATGACAGGCGTGAGCCATCATGCCTGGCATTTGAGGTTATGTGGTACTGATTGCTCAAGATATTGTATATGGTTTCTGGGGATCGAACCAGGGACCTTGCACTTGCTAGGCAGGCACCGAACCACTGAACTAAATCTCCGGCCCAATCAGATGGGTCTTAATTTGTCCCCAGTGGTCACCTCTGGGATCTGGTACTTCTGCAATGTTTGCTTTGCCTTTTTTAAAAAGCAAATTTTTTTCAATGCCGGACGTGGTGGCTCACGCCTGTCATCCCAGCACTCGGGAGGCAGAGACGGGAGGATTGCTGAGTTTGCGGCGGCTTGCCTGGGCACCATAGTGAGCTCAGGGCCAGCCTGAACTACAAAGCAAGACCCTGTCTCCAAAAAGCAAAAAAAAAAAAAAAAAAAAGCAAACTTTTTTCAACCAAAAAAAAAAAAAAAAAGTTGGTTTAAATATTTTAAAAAATGAACTGCTGGGGGCCAGAGATAGCTCAGTGGTTCCGGTGCCTACCTAGCAAGCACAAGGTCCCTGGTTCGATTCCTGGTAACCACATACAACAATACTGGGAGTGGTGACTCACGCCCACCCGAAATCAGTACTACACACCAGAGTGCCAGGTGTGGTGGCTCATGCCTGTCATCCCATCACTCGGGAGGAAGAGGCAGGAGAATTGCTGTGAGTTTGAGGCTTGCGTGGGCTACATGGTGAGCTCAGGGGCAGTCTGAACTATACAAAGCAAGACTCTGTGTCAAAAAAAAAAAAATCAACTGCCAGGTAGAGTGGCACATGCTTGTAACTCCAACAGTCTGGAAGGCTGAGGCAGGAGGATCCAAGAAAGCCTGATGCCGGCCTGGGTGGGCATCTTGATTAGACCCTGACTCAAAGTAAAAAGAGCTAGGATGTAGCTCAGGACTCGCCTGATTCTAGTCCCCAGCACCACCAAAACATGGAACAATTTGACAGCAGCCAGCACTCTCGTTAGATGGCAGTTCACAGTCTACTCCCTACCGCTAAGGTCCAAATGAAACCTGCGCTGATGCAGGTGGTGGTGGTCACCTCATGGCCAGCGAGGCGTGCTTTCTAGTGTCACTGAGCTAACAAGGCTCCAAGCCGGGCAGCCGACGTGGGGCCCCGGGCCGGCGCCAGGCCCCGTCCGTGTCCCAGCCCTGGGCCTGACCTGAGTGGATGATCATGTGCCGCCGCAGGTGGTTGGACAGATAGAACCTCTTCCCACAGCCAGGGTGAGGGCACACTTTGGTCTTCCCTTTCCGGTGCACAAGGTTGACGTGGTTCTGGGGACGAGAGAGGCGGGAATGGTGTGGGGCCCATCTGAGGGGCTCCCAAGGGTGGAGATGGGGTGGCTGGGGGCCAGGTGGGGAGAAGTGGGGTACACCTGTCCAGCTCTCAGACTATTGGAGGCACAACGAGGGCCAGAGAGCAGCTTACCAAGCACCGGCTGTGTGCCGAGCTCTGGGCTGGCGCAAGTTAACCCGGGAGTGGCCTGCTGCGTGGAGAAACAGGCTCCGGAGGCTTAGGGCTTGGGCAAACGTCTCACGCATGCCACTGCCGCTCTGTGACATGCTGTGCTGCCCGTGGGTCACGCGGCCCGTTCACCCCTTCCTTTGTCCTTACTCTCCAGCCCACAGGACCGCGCTGCACACACTGCTCGGCACCTGCTGCCGGCCTCCCGTGCCTGGGACAGTGCCCAGCAAGTCCTCCAGCTGGACGTGGGTTTGTGACGGGCTGGGCTGGGGCGGCTCACAGGGACAGACCCAGCCCAGGGGCACCCAGGCCCGAGGCACAGCCTCACCTGGAAGCTGCTGAGGGCCACGTAGACCTGGCTGCAGCCCTCATAGGGACAGTGAAACATCTCGAGCAGGCCGTCAGCGTCCATTACCCGAGACCGCTTGCTCCGCCGCCTCCTGGGGAGGAAGGGCCCGGATGTCAGGAGGCCGGGCCCAGGCGCGCCTGGCCCACACCATCCCCCTAAGCCCCGGCACCCACTTCTCGGGCTCCTTGGGGATCTCGTAGATGATGGCAGACATGTCACTGCCATCCAGCTCCTCGCCATCCACCTCGGCCTCTGGCTCTGTGCTCTCAGGCACTGTTGCTGCCGCCAGCTCCGCCAGCTGTGGGGCCACCGGCTCCTCCTTCTCCTTTTTGAGCATGTACAGGTCCTCCTTCTCTGTAGGTGGACACAGGGCAGGTGTCCTTGGGGAGTGAGGGCTGTCTGGGCGCCTGTTTCTGGGGCCACTCTCCCCTTCCCCTCCAGCCCTTCCCAAACTCTGTGAGAGGCCACAGTGGGGCTCCCCAGACCTTTCTTGGTTTCGATGCCAGCTGCAGAGGTGGGGTCCATGGCGCTGGGCCGGCTGCCTTCAGGCTCCGTCTGGGTATAGGCTGCCACACCCTCCATCATGGCGCAGGGCATCTCTTCACCCAGGCCACTGCTGGGGGTGCTGCTGCCCGCAGCCACATTGAGGTGGATGCCCTCAGCTGTGAGGGCATCATAGCCAGGCCCTGCAATGATGATCACCTGCGAGCCGGGCACCATGCCTGACACGGGGCAGCTGGCCACCACCTCGCCCAGAGCCTCCTGGGGCACGTTCTCAAAGAGCGCACCGGGGCCTGCGCCCACCTGCACCGGCATGGGCACGCACACCACCGCCTCCAGGGCCTCGGGACTGCTGGCTGCGGGGTTGGGGCACAGCGGGGCCCCCTGCTCAGCCAGGCTCTCCACGTGGCGGACATCAAAGGGGATGTGCACACCCTCCTGTGTGATGAGCCCGCTGCCGCCCACGGGGCTGGAGGGAGGCACTGCCACTGTCGCCGCCGCCGCCGCCACCGCCGTCACTGCGCAGGAGATCTGGGCTGCACGGCTCTCAGGGGCCTCCTCGGAGTCAGAGCCTGAGCTGGAGCTGGACGAGTCAGAGCTTCCGGCCACCAGGCTGTTGCTCACTGTGGAGAGAGCAGAAAAGGGACAGTGGCGATGGCAGTGGTGGCGGCAGATAGTTTGCTGCTTCCAGTGCCAGCTGCAGGTCCCAGGCGACCCTGGCTGGCCAGCCAGCTGGCAGCTGGGGCTTGGGACCCTTCTCAGGTTCTGTGTTTTGTTAGAACAGTTTGCAGAACTCACCAAAGTGGGTCCCATGTCTGCAGTGAAGTGTACGACCTGGCAACAGCCCAGTGGCGCAGACGCGTGGTGTGTGGCACGGTGTAGGGCAGGGGTGCGGGGCTGCCGGGGGTCCCGAGGGCGCTGGCCCCTGCACCTCAATATGCCCACCAGCCTGGGGCTCTCTGAACTGCAGTCTCCACCCCCTGATCAGTCCTCGCAACTGGGGGAGGCTGAGAGTGCCTGTCCTAATCATGTATCCGCTATGTGTGTCCGTGTGTGTCCGCGTGCACACACACGTGTGTGACTAGAGACTGAACCCAGGAAGCACTGCCTTTATTTTGGTCCAGGCCTCCCAAAGGTGCCTCAGACTTGCAATCCCATCTCAGCCTCCTGAGTGGTTGGGATGATGGGTACACACCCACAAAGCTGGTGTGTTTGGCTGCCTGGGGATCAGATCCACATCCAGAAGGTCCCCGAGTCACCTCATTAGCATAGATTGGAGGGTATCCCAAAAAGAGTGCCTGGGAGTAACAAAACCCATTCCTATCACTCAGGAAACTCAAGGGGTTTTGGAAGCTCTGTGCAAAGAAACTCAAGATAACTCAAGAGTTGTCCCCAGGTACCCACAGGGGAAACAGGAACCCTTCCTGGACACCAACGTGGAGGGAGGCCTGTGTCCCTTATATACAACAGTGTATTGGCGGGTAACCCATGCACACTCTCATGCAGTTAGTTTTTGTTTGTCTGAGTCAAGGTACTGGTTTGTAGTCAAGTTGGACTTGAACTCACTATGTAGCCCAGGTTGGCCTTGAGGTCCTGGTGACCCTCTTGCATCAGCCTCCTGAGTGCTGGGATGACAGGTGTGCACCACCACACCCAGCTTTAATGTAGAATTTGAACTATTTCTTGATGTGTTATAACACCTGATGCCGACTAAAGGCTATATGAAATTTGTTACGTTGTATTGTTCAGGAAATAAATTACAAGAATAAAAAGTCTGCACAAACTCAAAACAGAGAGAGTTTGTCAGATATTTTTGATCTCTGGGTAGTTGAACCCACAGATGTGGAACCCGTGGATACAGACTGCCAACTATTTTTTCTTTCTTTCTGGCTTTTTTGAGCCAGGGACCCATCATGCAGATAACAGCTGGCCTTGGGCTTGCGTTCCTCCTGCCTCAGCCTCCCAAACGCTGGGATTACAGGTGTGTGGCGTTGTGCCTGGCCCCTGATTATATGTATTTTTTATGCTACTGTAGGTACCCATGGCCTGCAGACACATGTGAGCAGGGGGGGAGTTGGGGCCGCCCTGTGGAGCTCGGGACTGTCTCACTGCGCCCTTCCCTGCTGTGTGACTCAGGATCTCACAACCACCTCAGACTGAGCTCAGCACACCAGCTCTTCCTCACTGAATCTTCCCTGAAAGAGCCTGCACCGCTCACAGGTGTCCCGTCTCACCAGGGGGCAGCTGTGTCCACTGCTTGAGCCAGAGTCCTGCGGTTATCCTGCTTCATTCTCTGTCCCGCCCACTCCCAATCTGTCACGCATATCAAGGGCACTGCATTCAAAATTCTCCATCCACGGCCCACCTGCTTCTCCTCCTCCACGGCAGATGCTGGTCGCAGGCCCATCATCCTTGTGTATTCTTTTCTCCTTGGTCCCCTGGCTCCTGAAGACTTGCTCGTCACAGGCCAGCTACACCCAAACCTACCCCTTCTTCCTGGCGCCAGGGCAGACTACATCTCCCAGCATACCTTGCAGCAGGTAGGTGATTCCACTATTAGAAGCAGATGGGGGGGGGGGTCTACGTCTCGATCCCTACTAGCCAGCCAGCCAGGATATGGAAGGAGGGCTAGAGCCCAAGGATGGAAAGAACTTGGATCCCTAGGAAAAAGTCAGCCTAGGGGTCAAGGACCCTGGACTTTGTGTGGGGGAACTAAAATACACTGTGGTCTGCATTCCCTCCAAAATCCTTCCAAATCACCAAGTATAGCCGCCAAAGCCATCACTGCGGCCACTGTCCCTGTGTGATTGTCCCCTGCGGGTTACCTGCCCGCCCTCTAGTCCATTGCTCCTCAGAGACATAAGGCAAGTTCCTGCGGCAGGGCCTCTGCTCTCGCTGTTTCCTCTGCCTGGTCCTGCGAGGCCCCCTCGCCTCGAACAGACCCTTCAGCGAATAGCATCTTTGCAGAGTCTCCCTTTGGCTCCTCTTTTCCCCAAGCGGCTCACCCCCTTCAGCTACTGTCCTGTAGCAGCTTATCTTGCTAAGAGCTTCCTCCTTGAGGACAGAGCCCTGGGGCAGAGCCCCCGGGGCCCAGGTGGCCAGACAAAGGCTGAGGGTCCAGACTGACTCACTGCCAGGCGCCTGGGGCTGCAGTGAGACTGCCGGTGCTGCCTGGGGACCACGGGCTGGGCTAGCTCAGCACCTCGGTGACCCCTCTGGGCCTGGGCACCACCTGACACCTGTCTGGTGTGCTGCGGGTGTCTGCCTCGTGGGGGAGGGTTGTGCGAGGTGATTCTACTTGGCCTCTCACTCTCTCCACGGCCATCTGGCCCCATAGACCTAAGAGCTATGCTGCCTGAGGACTTCGGACAGCTAATATGAAGCCATTTCTCCTCATAAGCTGATTGTCTCAGGTACCTGTGACAGTGACAGGAAGCTGACATAGCTGCCAAGGTGCCCAAACCTGCAGCGGGGAGTGGGGGCATCAGCTCCTCCTGCTAACAGGTTCTGTCACCTGCAGGGTGAGCCCCGAGCATCACGCCGAGGTGGGGGCAGCTCCTGAGTGATGGGGACAGGGTCAGCACTTGGATCTAGCTGTTGTAGTTAGCCTGGACTTCTTTCCAGGCAAGAAAGAGACCAGTACTCAGGAGGCTGAGGCAGGAAGTTCACCATTTAAACCCAGCCTGGGCAACTCAGTGACTCTGCAAGACCCTGACTCAGAATAAGGAGGGAGGTACTGAGGATGCAGCTCAGGCCTGGATGCAGGATGGGGAGGCCCGGGTTCCATCTGCAGCACCACACATGCAAACATACGCACGCACACATACGCACGCACACATACGCACACACAGAGATAGTGGCAGAAACAGCCGTACACCCTAGGCCTCCCACAGTCCCCAAGAACTGGGCAGACAGGAGGTGCCACCCTGGGGGCAGGGCAGGGAAAGGGACAAGACCACTTGCCAGGCACCACTCTCGGCAGGTGCAGCCGGTAGACACAGTGCTCACGCGAGGGCCCAGCAGGTGTGGCTGTCACTGGGCCTGAGGTGTGAGGGCTCCTCAGCCACTGCCCCATCCCAGCCTGGCATAGGGTCACTCGTGGCCCTGGACAGGGCTATGGGGAAGAATAGGTGGGGTCTGGAGGTGGCAGAGATGGTCAGGGCACTGGTTGCAGCATAGGACACCTGTATGCCGGGAGCCTAGCCGAGGCACAGCAGGATGCTGCAGGCGCTATGCCCAGCAGGAATGCCATCTCGCCGCGGCTTCCCCTCGGCCAGCTGGGATGCCACCTGCTCTGCGCTGCCCGCCAGCTCAGGCTCGGCTGGTGACTGACCCCAGCCTCCGGCCCAGCAAGATGCGTGGCAGGGACCCACGCTGCTCTCAGCCACGCCGACACCCCCGCCAGCAGCGGCCTCTTGGGGCTACTGGCTCTTGGTTGCCGCGTCCCACCTGGCCCTCGATGGGCAGCAGCCCAGCGTGAGCTGAGCGGGCCACAGAAGGGAAAAGGGCAGGAAGAGGGAGGAGGGGAGCAGGAGAAAGTCAGAGACCCAGGTGCAGGAAGGAGGCTCAACTCCAGAGGGGACAAGGGTCCGCTCCAAGAAGAGGAGACCCACAGGTAGGAGAGAAAAAGGACGGAGGGAAAGAAACTGAGGGTGACGGACCTGAGGGAGAGCTGGAAAATAAAATCAGGGCCAGAAAAATCCAGGCATGGTGGCTCACGCCTGGGATCCCAGCACTCAGGAGGCTGACGCAGGAGGATGACTGTGAGTTTGAGGCCAGCTTGGGCTAGTGAGCTCAGGGCCAGCCTGGACTACAGAGCAAGAACCTGTCTAAAAAAAAAATAGTAAGAGCAGTAAAAGAAAAATGGTATCAGAGGCAAAGACGAGTATTCACCCTGCCAAGCCCATGCCCAGCCCTCAGGCTGGTAAGATGGGACCGCTGTCCTGCTTGGGCTTCCTGAGGGCTCGGGCCCCACTGTCCTGCAAACCCACCTTTGTCGCTGTCAGGGTCCGAGTCACTGAGAGGCTTCAGGGGCGAGTGCAGGTCCTGGAAGTAGCGGTGGCCGGCCTCGCACTGCCACACGGCGGTGGTGTACAGTCCGAAGGTCGGGTCCAGCTCGGCCAGGTGCGGCTCATAGGGACAGCGGTGCTTGTGGTCCTCGTACCAGATGACCACGTTCTTCAGGCAGTTCACGTTGCGCCGCCGCCCTGTGGACACAGCGCCCCCTGCCTGTGAGCCGAGGCTCCGGAACCACGTCCCGGAGCGCAGCACCGCCTCACGGAGACCCACCCTGGAGACAGCGGGACCTGCCAGGGACATCAGGGACATCCACCGTGGAGCCCAGCATGGAGCAGACGCACCGTAACTGCCAGCTGCTACCGTTTTAGCTTTGGAGGCAGTTTCTCACTGTGTAGTTTAGGCTGGACTGGAATTAGCGGCGATGCTCCTGACTCAGCCTCCAAAGTGCTGAGCTCACAGAGGACACTGAGGCCCTTGCTTTCCTTGTGCTCCTGGTGGCATCTGTCTGTGGCTATTTGTTCCAGTGTGTCCCATCTGTCCCCACCGCAGGGGGACTCCTCCAACCCAGGGGCGTTTAACTGTTTTGTTCTCCCAGGGCCTCTCCTGGGCCGGCCCTCTGGTGCAGGATGGGAGGCTGCAGTGAGGAGCGGGTGGAGGGTCAAGCCCTGGGCTCCAATCCCAGCTGGGCGGCCGCGCGTGACTCAACCTCACTGAGCCTTGGCTTCCTCTGCGGGGGGAGGGGACAGGCAGGGTCGGCTGAGGGCTTCTGGGGAGGCAGCAGGGAGAAGACTAGGACAGGGCTGGGCACACACTGAGTGCTCAGGAAGTGGCTCCATGATGGAAATGGGTTCTGCCCCTGGGGGGTACACAGTGGTGAGGATGAGGAAGGGCCCGGCAGAATCTTCCCGGGGCATCTCAAGTGGCTGCCCTCCAGCTGGGCACTGTCCACCCCTTGGGACTTCTCAGGACTGTCTCTGCATCTGGAGGACGGTGAGAAGGATGCTCACAGCCACCAGGCAGCTCCCTGGGGACCAGTGGCTTTGCTGGGCAGGATATGGCCGAGTCCTGTGACCTCAGGGCTCAGAGCCACACTGTTCCCCTGCTAACTCTGGAGGAGCTGAAGGGACAGACATGCAGCCCCGGGGTTGGAGTCTGGCTCTGTCACCTCCCGACTGGGCCCTGGCTTCTTTACTGACTCCGCCACCCTGCCACCCACTCTGTCCCTCCAGCCCTCCATCCCGGGGCTCCACTTACTTTTCTTGCGCTTTGGCTTTTTGGGAACCTGCTCCCAAGGCTTCCTGCAACAGAGAGGCAGTGAGGGTCAGTGAGTGTGGAGCCGGGCGGGGCCTGTGCAGCGATGGCAGCAGCTCCCGCCTCAGGGTGGAATTCTGTTCTGCTGTTATTTTGTTTTTTTGAGATGAGGTCTCACTATGCAGCTCAGGTTGGTCTGGAACGTGCGGCAATCCTACTGCCGCAGCCTCCCGAGGGCTGGGATTACAGGTGTGCGCCACCACACTCACCTTTCACTTTGTCCACCTGCCCCACTCATCTTGCCAGCCAGCAGTGTGTGAGCCGGCCTCTGGCTTGGGCTGTCTCTGCCCATGGAGGGAGGTGGGGTACCGTGACTTAGAGAGAGAAACTGAGGCCCAGAGTGGCGAGGCTGCTGCTGGGCTGAGGTCCCTGGCTGGGGAATACAGAGGTCAGAAGGGGAACGGGAGGTCAGCAGTGCTGGAGGCAGAATTCTAAGTGGGGCCCCGGTCTCCACCCCCTGGGACCCACACCCTGCATGCTCAGCCCTCTGATTCTGGAGCCTCGGGCTCAATGAAGTGGGGACAGCAAATATGTGGAGAAATTTGTGCCAGTACTGGAAGCCTACAGACTTTTATTCCCTGAACGATACAGAACAAGTACACATATAGTGTTTATGTCATATCAGGAACTCTAGGCTGTCCAGACTGAAAGCTCTGGGAAAAGGCAGACATGGTGCACACGTCTGTCATCTCAGCACTCAGGAGCGTGAGGCAGGAAAACCCTGCAAGTTCAAGGCCAGCCTGGGCGACACAGTGAGTTCAAGAGTACCTTAAACAGAGACAGGAGGATTGCTGAGTTCATGGCGGCTTGCCTGGGCACCATAGTGAGCTCAGGGCCAGCCTGAACTACAAAGCGAGACCCTGTCTCCAAACAGAAAAAAAAAAAAAAAAAAAAAAGAGTACCTTAAATATACAGGAAGACCCTGTCTCAAAAAAACTACATATAGTCTCTGGGAGGATGTCTGCTGCTTCTGTCCAAGCACAAAACATTTACGGAAAGGAGTTGCGTGCCCGAGGACTGCAGTCTGAAGGCCCCGCAGTGGGCACCTTGACGTCATCCTTGTGAGGCCAGGGTGAAGGGTCAACTCCGAAGCCAAAGAAACAGTCAAGTAGACCAGGGAGGCTTCAAGACACTAAGTCCTGGGCACTTGCTTTGTAGTGACAGGAACCTCCCAGCACTGGTCACCTGGAGCCCTGATGGAGAGACCAGTGCTCCAGACCTCAGGTCCAGGACAAGGTGGGGCCACTCAGTGACCCCAGAGAGAAGGTGCTGCGGGGGGCTTCTCTCTCTTTCTTACCGCTCAACTGGACTGTCTCTTCCTTCTTCTTCTTCCACATCCACATTGAAGCTCTATGACTCTAGGCAAGACACATCCTTCCTGTGCCTCAGTTTCCCACCTGGAACGCCCATGATCCTAATGCAACTTCCACAAGGGGCTGCCTTCCTCCCAGTCTTCTAGTCCCCACCTGGCGCCCAATAATGTCAGTGTAAGAGTTTATATGATTGCTTTTACTCTTTTTCCTATTAAGTATTTTAAATGTTGGACTGTCAGGGCAGTTCAGTGGGAGAGTGCTTGCCTAGTGCGTGCAAAGCTCTGGGTTCCATCCCCAGAAAAAAATTAATGTAAAAAGATTCAAACACACATAAAACTGGACAGAAGGTGGGCATAGTAGTGGACACCTATGATCCCAGCCCTTGGGAAGCTGAGGCAAGAGGATCGCTAGGAGTCCAAGGCCAGGCTGGGCTACATAGCAGAACCTTTTCTCAAAAAGAAAAAAAAAGCTGGAAATAAAAAGGTCTATCCATACCGCTCCTTCTCAAGACTGAGACTTGCAATCCTCTGTCCTCTACCTGTCAGGGCTTCTTCTACACCTGAGTCTCCCTGTGCTCCTCAGGAGTCAGGAAGTATAGGGATTCCCACGTGTGGAGCGTAAGGTGGGAATGAACCATACGCAGTACGTGTGGGAACCAGGACCTCATGAAGGGCAGAGATAGTGTCAAGCCCCAGGTCAAGTACTAGGTTTTAGGGGCTGAGACTTGAGGGAACCTGGAGCGGCAGTGGAGTCGGGCCCCAGGGGGCGAGTCTCCCGGGATTGGGTAGTTAGAACGGTCGGAGGTGGGGCAAGCCCCAGGATTGGGCAGCCAGAGTTCTAACGGGCGCCTAGGGGGCGGGGCAAGACAGGATGAAGCCTAGGATTGGGCACAGGAACGGCGGGAGGCGGAGCCGCGAGCCAGGAGTGTCCCGAGCCGGCAGCCGGGGAGACCCAGGCCCGCAGCCGGCGCCTGGGCGGAGTTCACAGGTGCCGGGGGGCGGAGCGGGCGGGACCTGGCGTGGGAAGGCGTGGCCGTAGTCGGCCAGCGGGGGATGGGGGCGTCTCCTCCTTCCTCGCCGGCTCCCTCCCTCCTTCCCTCCCGCCCTTCGGTGAGGCCCTCTCACCCGTGGCGGCCGGTACGCTGGCCGCGCTCCAGCGAGATGAGGTAGGCGGCGAGCTTGGCGTCACTCCAGCCGCTGCGGCGCCGCAGGTCCACCCAGGGCCCGTGCGCCTCGCCCAGGTACACGCGCCGCACGTCGTACTTCTTCCGGGACTCGAGCCGCCGCCGGGCCCGGTCTGATTCCGTGAGCCGCGGTCGACCCCGCGCCTTGCGACCCGCCGCGCCCTCCTCGGCCCCAGCCTCCCCCGCTGCGCCCGACTCAGCCTCCGCCTCCGCCTCGGGCTCCGGCGCCCGCTCCGCCATCCCCCCCACCCTGGTTACCAGCCTCCCCCGTTGTTAGGAGCCCGACCGGAAGTGGCGCGCATCTTCCGCGCCGGCGGGATATTTCTCACGGACTCTCACTGCCCCGCGGCGCAAAAAAGGAGACCTGGGAGCTGAAGCTGCGCATGCGCGCAAACCTGCTCTCTACTCCACCACCCTCGTTACATTTTCTACTTCGCTTAGAAGAGCATAAAAGTCATGCCCGGCACCAGGACATAAAAGCCCGTAGCCTCTGAGGAGTGGGAGGAACTCAATGGTTCCTAGATCCTGGGGAGGGGATGGCACATAGCTACAAAGGAGGGGAAGGCAGTTCCAAGATGGGAAATTTTTATTTGCTGTACACGCAAAGGTCATCTTGCACTTTCACACCAGTCCTCAGCCTTCTGGGCCACAGCACACTCAGACTCAACTCTGGCCCTGCTGCTGTCGCTGCTGCTGCTGCTGGTCGTCGTTTTCCTCGGAGCCCTCATGCGGGAACTGGCGTGGCTCCTCTGGCCTCGAGGCCGCCAGGAGTTCTCCCGTGGACCCGGCCAGCCGGAAGACCACGGGGATGCGGGCCAGGGCTGGGTTGGTCTCCTGCAGACCCTGAATCCACTTGGCTAGCGTCTCCTGGTTATGGGCGCCTGCTATGCACATGGCGAAGACTGGGCCTTCCTCCACTGTGGGGAGACAGGTTTGTCCAGTAGGATGCGTGCGCTGGCTCCCTCTGCTCCCTGTACAGCCTACTGCCTGCAGCTGCGCCTGGTGCCTGCACTGCACATTGCCTGCCTGCCCACTCATCCTGGAGGCTGGGCCTGTCCTGGTGTACCAGAAGGAGCAAGCCTGGGGCACATGCAGGGCCTTGCAGACTCCGCAAATGAGTGTCTCAGCCCGGACCCCGGAGGACAAACTCCGCTTTTTACCTTCATCGATGTTAAACTCATAGTCGTCCCAGCCGCTTCTTCCATAGGTCAGGTCCAGCTTCATTGGGTAATAGAGATTCCACTCCTCTGGGATCTCCTCCACTTCCTGCAGAGGACAGAGCGGGCAGGGCCAGGCCTGGATCCAGCAGCCTCTCCCCACCCCCATGCCCCATGCAGGCACTGGGCTCTTACCTTCTCTTCCTGGGGCAGCAGGTCAGCCCTGAGGATGTGGTAATAGACACACTTATTGCGCAGCCACAGGGAGAAGGGTCCCTCCACGAAGAGAGGCCGGGCTGGGTTGTGGCGGGACAGGGCATCCTGCTGATCGGGACTCTGGATCCCTGGGGTGGAGACACGTGTGTGTGCTGGTGCCTGACACGGGGGACAGGCCAGAGGCCTGCCTGCCCAGGGTGAGGGAGGGCTCACCTACGATGTGAGGCTGGGTGGGATCCCCTGGACTTGTCGCATCGTCCGGCAGAGGCCTCTGTGAGTAAACATGCAAAAAGTTTGACCCTCGGCTCCTATGGGGAGGACGTAGGTGTGGGGTGGGGTGTTGGGGGCATGGACAGAGATGCCGGCAAATCCAGAGAGCTTTCCTGGGTCCCCTACATGTCAGTGAAACTCTTCTTCTTTCTGTCCGATTTGGCCAAGGCCACCAACATTCAAGATGCTCATAATGAGGGAATCCTGGAACCAGACCTCTACATTAACATTCTGGCTGTAAAGCAAGGCCTGGTGGCACACACCAGTAATCTCAGTACTCAGCAGACTGAGGCAAGAGGATTGCCACGAGTTTGAGGCCAACCTGGGCTACATGATATGACCCTGTCTCAAAAACAAAACTAGGGTGGGGATGTAGCTCAGTGGTTCCTTACCTGCCGGCCAAGGGCAAGATCTTGAGTTCAATTTCCAGTACTGCAAGACAAAATCTTAGCTGTCAATCTATGTGACCTTGGCCAAGTCACTGTACATGCCTCAGTTTCTCCAGCTCAGAATGGGTACAATAGCATTTACCTCTGATGATACTAAAGTGTTTACAACAGTACCTAGCACAGAGCAAGCACTCAGTGCTTTGAATTAAAAAATAATAGTGTTTTCATGCCACAGATATCCCAGGAAGAAGACCTAAGAATCAAATAACTGTTTTTGTGGGCAATCCTCTGCCTCAGCCTCTTGATTGTGGGATTAAAGCACATGCCATCATACCCAGCTAAATACAATAGTGTTTCAAGGGGGGAAACAATTTTCTTTTGTATCTTAAATTTTATACCCTGAATGTGACTTTTTATTTATTATATTTTATTTTTTTGAGACAGGGTCTTGCTTTATAGTTCAGACGGGCCCTGAGCTCATTTTGTAGCCCAGGCTAGCTTCAAACTCTGCAATCCTCCTGCCTCTGTCTCCTGAGTGCTGGGATTACAGGCATGAACCACCACGCCCAGCTTTTTGATATGTGGTACCAGGACAGAACTCCAAAACTTGCACTTGCCAAGTAGACACTGGAACCACTGAGCTAAATCCTTGGCCCTGAATGAGACTTTTAAAAAAATAAATTTGAAATTTTTTTGTTGCAGCACTAAGATTGAACCCATACCTTTGCATGTACTAAGCAAGTGTTGTTATATTGAGCTATATCCCCAGCCCTTTCTGTTTTTTTTTTTCTTTTTTGAAACAAGGTCTTGCTTTGTAGTTCAGGCTGGCCCTGAGCTCATTATGTAGCCCAGGCAAACCAGGAACTCAGCAATCCTCCTGCTTCTGCTTCCCATGCTAGGATTACAGGCTTGAGTCAGCACATCCAGTATTGTGATGTGTGGTACTGATTGCTAGTGGGCGTGTTGTAGGTGGTTACCAGGGATCAAACCAGAGACCTTGTGCTTGCCAGGCAGGTGCCAGAACCACTGAGCTAAAATTCCACCCCCCTTTTCTGGTTTTTGATTTTGTTTGTTTGGTCTTTTTGAGATAGGGTCTCGCTTTGTAGTTCAGGCTGGCCCTGAGCTCACTATGTAGCCCAGGCAAGCCTCGAACTCAGCAATCCTCCTGTCTCTGCCTCCCGAGTGCTGGGATGACAGGCGTGAGCCACCATGCCCAGCTGGTTTTTGATTTTGAGACAGGGTCCATTAAATTCCCTGGCTGGCCTGGAATTTGCAGTCCCCTGCTTCTCCCTGCTGAGTAGCTGGGACTAAGGGTGTAAGTCTGCAGTGGGGCTGAAACTGATTTTTCACAAACTGCACGAAGTGTGACCAAAATCTGGGACGGTGGACAACTGTGGTAATCCCTACCATCTATGCCTTCCAAGTTAGGAAGAGCTGAGGTGGCTCAGCAGCTCCCTGGCATATGTAAGTGAAAGCTGCAAAAGTCAGGGCACAGCGCATGGACAGAGAAGGCTCTGCGAGCTGGGCATCCAGTTCTGTGGCAAAGCACCTGCCTAGCACGCACAGGGTTCTGGGTTACATCCTCCAGCACCACCAAAAACAAACGATCAAAACAAAACCCCTGCTATTTGAGAAGCTTTTCTTTCTTATTTTTTGAAACAAGGTCTCACTATGTAGTCCAGGCTGGCCTCAACCTGATAGCAGCCCTCCTGCCTCAGACTCCCCAAGCGTTAGGGTTCTAGGTGTGTACCACCATGCCTGACCTATTTTTTCCTTTCTTTCACATGTTTCCGTTGGCCTGAACCACTGGAGGTACCTGTAGGACTGTCCTCAGGTGGCTTATGTCACTCTTCATGCCACCTGAGGGACAGTACTGTGTGTGCCTAGAGTGGTTCACAGCAACCCGGCATTGAAGTTTATGAATTAGGGGGCCAGAGGGTTAGCTCAGTGGTTCCGGTGCCTGCCTCGCAAGCGCAAGGTCCTGAGTTCGATCCCCGGTAACCACATATAATGCTGGGCGTGGAGACACGCCCACCAACAATCAACACCGCGTACCACAATGCTGGACGTGGTGGCTCACGCCTGTCATCCCAGCACTCAGGAGGCAGAGACAGGAGGATTGCTGAGTTCGCGGCAGCTTGCCTGGGCACCATAGTGAGCTCAGGGCCAGCCTGAACTACAACACAAGACCCTGTCGCAAAAAAAAAAAAAAGTTTATGAATTAGGGCTGTCAAGAATGTGTTAAACATACATACAATACATAGGATTGCTCGAGCTAAATTTTAATTTAGTTTTTTTTTGTTTGTTTGTTTTGTTTTGTTTTTGAGACAGTGTCTCGCTTTGTAGTTCAGGCTGGCCCTCAGCTCACTATGTAGTCCAGGCAAGTGTCGAACTCAACTATCCTCCTGTCTCTGCCTCCCAAGTGCTGGGATGAAAGGCGTGAGCCACCATGCCCGACAATTTTAATTTAGTTTTTGAGACACAGTCTTGCTGTGTTAGTCTAGGCTGGCCTCGAACTGAAACAGCAGTCTTCCTGCCTCAGCCTCCCTGGTGCTGAGACTGTAGAGGCACACCACAGATGTGAACCACCAGAGACTTTGTCCTAGCGACCACGAATGTGCTCACAGCCGCAGAAAGGACCGAGACAGGCTCACACTGTGCTAGGGAGCGGGCTGCAGGAAGCCACCAGAGGGCGCCCCCAGCACAGTCACAGAGCGTGCACAGGGGACTAAGGGAGGGAGGCAGGGAGACAGGGAGGGAGGGACAGGCCCGGGTACCTGGTACACGGTCACACTGGCGCTGAGGTCTGGTTCCATGTGCCGCAGGCTGAATGTGGCCAGCTCCACGGCGTCGCAGGGCAGGTCATGGGGTACCGGGAAGGGGTTGATGTTCCGGAAGCGCGTGAGCCACATCCGCATGCGTATGTACTTGCGCATGGGGTAGCTTTTGCGGCCGAAGATCTGCAGCAGCAAGAACTCGGTCTCCTTGTTGGGAATCAAGCCTGCGTTGGGCAGAGACGGGCAAAAACGCTGCAGGGTGGTGGGACAGAGAAGATGGCGGCAAAAGGGAGAATTGTAAAGTGCAGTTCAGAGGCAAAGCTCAGGATACTCCAGGCCTGGGTTCCATCCTCACCATACAACGGGGAAGGGAGAGGAGGGGGCGGGAGAGGGAGAGGGAGAAGCGCCAGGAAAGCAGAGAAGAGCGAGAGAAAGCGAGATTCAGCAGGGTGCAGTGGGCCACACCTGTAGTCGCAAAACTTGGAAGGCTGAGGTAGGAGGGTCACTGGGAGTTCGAGGCCAGCCTAAACTAAATATTAAGACCCTCCCTCAAAAACCCAGAACAATGAGTAGAAAGGAGACTGGGAGAAGGGAAGGCTGCAGCCAGCGCAAGGCCTCACCGTGGCTCTCCATCTGGTCCAGAACGGCCACGCCGCACTCCTGCTGCCGCGGGTAGTGCTGGAAGATCTGCTGGAACACGTTGCGCACCCGGAAGACCTCTTTGGGGAAGACGTCCAGCAGGAGGTTGTAGGTGGCCAGGTCGCGCTCCACACCGTACTCGCGCATCTTGCGCAGCGCCAGGTAGATGAAGTCCACGTGGCCGCGCTTGCGCATGTTGTGTTCCCCAAAGCTCTGCACGGCCCGCAGGAAGCTGGCCTTGTCCCGGGTCCCGCCCGGGGTCACTTGGAACAGTTCCTCATAGGGAGCGGGGACCTTCACAGGCTTCTTCTCAGGTTCCAGTGGATGAGGGACCAGGGACTTCTCCTCGGAGGCCAGGAGTGCGGAGCTGCAGCGGAGGCCCCGGGAGATGAGGGGCGGCCCCTGGGGACAGAGGGCCAGCGTGCGCTGCTGGAATCCAGGGCCTCCCGGGGCCGGGGGCTACTCAGCTGCTCTTCCTGGGGGAGGTGGCACTGGTGGCCCCAAGGCTCTCCAGGGGAACGGCGCTGGGAACCAAGACTGGGGAGCTGGGTGTGGGGGTGCCGGCCTGTAATGCCAGCACTCAGGAGGCTGAGGCAGGAGGGTCCCTGTGAGTTCAAGGCCAGCCTGCGGTACGGAGCAAGACTGTCTCAACAAACCGAAAACAGAACTGAGGACTGGACACCATTACACTCTGTAATAAAACAGCCCTGCCAGGTGGGAGGACACAGCAGTATCAGCCGTAGTAAAACGGCCACGGGAAGAGGTTTGGTAATGTTCACCACAATGACATTCACGTCTTTTGATGTGACAATCCTAAAAACGGGTATTTTACATTTTCTTTCTTTTTTAATTAACAGAATTCAGGACAAGGGACTGAATTTGGGCAATCATAATGAGCTACACCCCTAGCCTTTTTGCTTGTATGTTTTTAAAATTTGGAGACTGGGTCTAAATTGCTAAATAGCCCAAACTGGGCTCAACCTTGTGATCTTCCTGCCTCAGCCTCCCAGGGAATGCTGGAATTATATGCACATGCCATCATGCTTGGCATTT
>PVIC010021203.1:0-28816 GCA_004025085.1 Thryonomys swinderianus
GGGGTTAAGTATTTTGCTGACAGGATTCAGGTACCTTGCGCGGTGCGTAGTGTCTGCTGTGATACAGCGCCCTGAGGGCCCGTCAGTCTGCCTGTCCGCCGTCCTCCTGATGTCTGTTCAAAGTGTGCATTTTTCTCTCTGTACATACTCAGTGCTCATTCAGTGAGAGGACACAGTGAGATTCGGAAATCTAGTTCTGCAGCCTTTTTTTAAAAATTTTTTGGCAGTACTAGGGATTGAACTCTGCACTTTCCTGGTTATAACCCCAGCCCGTCTTTTATTTTTGACGCATGGTCCTGCCTGACTTACCCAGGAAGGGCTTAACCTTGGTACCCTCCTGTCTCAGCCTCTCAGAGTGCTGGGACTACAGTTGTATGCCCCCACACCTGCCACTCAGCAGCCTTTCATTCTGGCGTTTTGGAAGACCCTTTTCTGAACCTTGCGTCCCACTGATTGTTGAAGAGCCGAGCCTTTCTGATTTGCCTGCTGCAGTGAGTGGCTGGCATGCTTCCGTTCGAGAGGGCTTACTCATTTTGAGTTGTGAGAACGTGTGATGCTCTTGGCACATTCGTAGGTCTCTCTCACTGGCCACTAACACCGAGGAAGTCTGGAACGCGTGGAAACGTCTGCCGCAGAAGCAGAGTGGGTGTGGCTTGCGCTGCACTGTGTGCTCTGTGTGCCCGAGGCCCTGACTTAAGTCTTCAGCATACAGATGAAGAAAGAGTATTTAGTGGGGTAGTGACCACTGAGTATTAGTGTTGCGTCAGCTATTTATATTAGAAACAGTGTCACTTTTTGACGTGATTAGGAGAATGGTTTCTGTGGCCTCGCATTTGTTTTACACCACTTTTACTCTTAGGTATGTGTCTAGCGCAAAGGCTGTTACTAAGGAAGCAGACAGACCCAGGCTGCAGCCTGTGGCCTTGAGCTGTGTTCTCAATATCGGTGCATGCAAACTGAAGATGGCAGATTGGCAGGGAGCGGTGGACAGCTGTTTGGAGGTAAGTCTGGATGCTGAAGATGTAGGATTTTACCATGTCTTATCACGCAGGACCTCATGAGACTTAGTAAAACATGTCAAATCACCTTGTCTCTAAATAGTTTGGAATTTCCTTCCTTCCTCATCTCATTCATTTTGCTTTAACACAATGTCATATAATAGCCATGAAGGTCCTGTTTCTCAAAGGAACATAAATAACATACACATTAGCTCATTTAACCATTAAAGAGCACTTGCTGCCTGCCAGGCATTGGAGCACAGAGCTGCGAATGCTGAGCATGGGCTGTGCAGCTGGGTAGTTGTTCCTCGAGTGACTGCGTGGAAGGCCAAAGCCAGGCCCGTCTTCTTGGCAAGCGCTCCACACCAAGATCTATGCCTGGCTTTGCAAGATGAGACTTCTGCCTCAGCAGCTGTAGGATCCTGGGGAAATTCCTAAGAGTCCTCATTTCTTTATAACATGGAAAGGACCTATCACAGTATAGTTATAAATCATTATATAATATGTATTCAAAGGAGTTAGCACTGTGCTAGGCATGTTTTAAACACTGAAGAGAGTTTAGTTTCTTTAAATTGAAATGTCAGTGTTCTCCAGCTTAGATTTGGCACAGGAAGGAGAGGTAGTTTTTTTTTTAATTGATTTTATTGGTACATGTTATATACATATTATGATCACAGTCAACAGTGAGAACTTGTACCAGTATGTGACATGACTTACCATTTTTTCCCATACCCCTGCCTCCCACAATCCCCACCCCCTGTATACATAAGCTTGTCCTTTTTTTGGTGGTACCAGGGATGGAACCCAGGCCCTGTGCTTCCAAGGTAGGTGCGGTACCACTTAAGCTTTTTTTCTTTTGAAACAGGGTCTCGCTTTGTAGTTCAGGCTGGCCCTGAGCTCACTATGTAGCCCAGGCAAGCATCGAACTCAGCAGTCCTCCTGTCTCTGCCTCCCGAGTGCTGGGATGACAGGCGTGAGCCAACACACCCAGCACTGTGGTTCGTGGTATTGATGGCTGGTGGGCGTGAGTCTCCACGCCCAGCATTCTATGTGGTTACCGGGGATCGAACTCGGGACCTTGCACCAGGCGCTGGAACCACTGAGCTAAATCTCTGGCCCTGTTTTTTTTTAATGATCAAATTTTTTCTTTCCCTTTCTTACCCCCGTTTTCCCTTTGAATGTTTTCTTACTATTTCACAATACCTATCATATATTTTAGAGCTCAAAGAGGGAGATAGTTTTATTGAGAACTGCCTTACCTTGTCTAGAGATAATGGGTACTGTTGGAGCACGTAGGAAAGACCGTCTTTGAGGGCCATCCAGGTGCTAACTGATAAAGCTAGAAAGCATTACCCTTCTCCAGCTATTTTTTTTTTTTGAGACAGGGTCTCGCTTTGTAGTTCAGGCTGGCCCGAGCTCACTATGTAGCCCAGGCAAGCCTGGAACTCAGCAATCCTCCTGCCTCTGCCTCCCGAGTGCTGGGATGACAGGTGTGAGCCACCATGCCCAGCATTGTTGTATGTGGTTACCGGTGTGGAACTCAGGACCTTGTGCTTGTGAGCTAGGTGCTGGAACCACTGAGCTAAATCTCCAGCCCCTAATTTTATCTTTTAAGAGCAGGTCTCACTATGTAGCCCAACCTGGCCTCAAATTTGAAATCCTCCTGCCTCAGCTCCCTAAGCACTGGGATTACAGATATGGGCCACCACGCCCAGCTTCCCAGAGCAATTATGACACTTTTGTCTTGTATAGTTAAAAATCTTTGCAAACCCAGCATCGTATGCTATCTGCACATTGTGTGTATAGATTAGCTGTACTCAGAGCAGCTAGAAGTAACTGAGATTCTGGGCTGGGACTTGCTCGAGGATAGAGTGCTTGCCTGGCATTGTGTAGCCCTGGGCTTGATCCTTAGCACTGAAAAACATTCCACTTGAGTGGAATAAGGGTAAGAAAAGCAGTGCTGCAAGGGTGAGACCTGTGCCTCAGCCTCAGGTGAGTCCTCATTGCCGAGTCCCAGCTCTAGCCCAAGATGTATTTTTAGAAAGGGCCACACGGTTACCAAATGGAAAGTCTGACTTGCACTCTGAATCTTTCTGACCTTTGTGTAATAAGTAGTATTCCTTTTTTAGTAAAAGTCTTGAATACTTACTTTTAAAATGTCACAGGACTCTTATACTATTTCAAAAATGTTTGAGGAGATCCTTCCTAATTATTCATGTCCGAAGAACCTAGATTTCAATGAAAAGTGTACATAGTTTGCTGTCCCCTTACTCATGGGTTCCATTTCAGATTCGTCCAGTCTGGAAGAGTGCTTTCATACTGAACATACAAGTTTGTCATTGTTCCTGAAACAATATAGCGGTAACTGAATAGTCATCACCTGGCATTTCTGAGATCCTAAGTATTGTGAGTGATGAAGATGCAGGGTGTACGAGAGCGCGTGCGCAGGCCTCTGCAGACTAGAACGTGTGCACCGCGCAGGAGGAGGGGCAGGAGGGCCAGGGCTCCCGGCGCTGTCACTGTCACGGTCAGATGAGGGCAGCCAGGCAGCCCGGCGCTGTGCACAGCGGGCGGCATGCGGCCACACGTCCCTCCCGCCTCCCACGGGCCCGGCAGGAGGGAGAGCTGTTGGCGGGCGTGTTCCTGGAGTAGAAGAAGGCGGCTTTGGAGCTGACTGGTGATGAAGTGATATCCATTGTTATTTATTTGTCAATACTGATTTTACAATTTTTTTGTAGGCTCTTGACATGGATCCATCAAACACCAAAGCGCTGTATCGCAGAGCTCAAGGGTGGCAAGGATTAAAGGAATATGATCAAGCACTGGTAAGTTTTACTCTGAATGTTTGAAAATAAACAATTTTTGTAAATCACATGTCTAATCTTCATTACATTTTTTTCCCAATTTAAGACTGATCTTAAGAAAGCTCAAGAGATAGCACCAGAAGATAAAGGTAAGTTGGCAGTTTTGTGTAAGTTTGTTACTGTACAAAAATTTATCCTCATAAACCACTGACAGTTGATGTGGCCAGATATTTGCCCAACAGATGTTTTGTAAGAAAAATGCACATTGAATAAATGGCATGCATACATCTCTACACGAATTGTGACCTCCATGAGGGGGGTTACCCAGTGTGTAGTCCCTTGTTGCCTGACAGAGTCATGACATATGCTTATTAAACAAAGGACTGAAATGGTGAATCATGGTAATAATTCTCCATATCCTCATGGTGCCTTGCACTGTGTGACAGAGAGAGTATGGCTTTGAGTGTTCTGCTTCTTTGGACTTCCCTTTCCTGCTTCTTCCTCTCTTTAATTCTCCTCTCTCCCAGTCTCACTCCCTGCGTCCTTTCTTCCTTCTTACTCCTCCTCCCTTTTGTTCATTCTAGGGATCCATTCTGGCATTTCTCATGCCAGCTTGCCCAAAAGATATTAAATTTTTTTTTAGAGACAGGGTCTTGCTTTGTAGTTGAGGCTGGCCCTGAGCTCACTGTGGAGCCCAGGCAAGCCTCGAACTCAGCAATCCTCCTGTCTCTGCCTCCCAAGTGCTGGGATCACAGGTGTGAGCCACCACGCCCAGCATTGTATGTGGTGACCAGGATCAAACTCAGGACCTTGTGCTTGCAAGGCAGGCACCAGAACCACTGAGCTAAATCTCCAGCCCCCAAAAGATATGTTACTGGGCCAGAGGCATTGATGACACCGCGGTGACTGTGATGGCCAGGGTGTCCGTGCAGAGGTGGCTCTCAGTCATCTGAGCAGGCTGCTCCTTTTTTTTTCTTTTGAGGCCTGGTTTTTGTTATTGCAGAATTAGTTGAAAGCTCAGCATAAGAGATACAGTTATATACTATCACTTTATGTATCTACTAAGTATTATTATTAAACATTATAAACTTAACTTCTGGGACCTTCCCTGTATTAATCACTTTCTCATTGCTGAGACACAGTAGTGACACAACTTGGAAGTTCTATTTGGCTCGTGGCTCACGGGAGTCAGTCCGTGGACAGTAGGCTCCTCATTTTGGAAGACTGTGGCAGACACCAGGCAGGGGAAGACTGCCAGAGAAACAGTCAAGCACCCACACGGCTCCCGGGGCCATACCTCCACGACACACCCCGGAGAGCGCCCTGGTGACCGGCCCCAGTCCGGCCAGCCGAAATGTCAGGATCAGTGGTTACAGACCATATTCTGAATGTAGCTATAACCTCTGGTATTCTAGCAGTTGGGCATGTTAGCAAAGTTATGACAGAAATTAACTGGTTTTTAAACATCAGCTAATGTGAACAGTGGCATTACAGCTTCTTTTTTTTGGGGGGGACAGGGTCTCGCTTTGTAGTTCAGGCTGGCCCTGAGCTCACTATGTAGTCCAGGCAAGCCTCGAACTCAGCAATCCTCCTGCCTCTGCCTCCCGAGTGCTGGGATTACAGGTGTGAGCCACCACGCCCGGCTACAGCTAAATATTTAAAAATACCTTTAGGGCTGGAGGGTTAGCTCAGTGGTTCCAGCGCCTGCCTCGCAAGTGCAAGGATCTGAGTTCGATCCCCGGTAACCACATATAATTCTGGGTGTGGAGACACACCCACCAACAATCAACACCGCATACCACAATGCTGGGCATGGTGGCTCACGCCTGCAATGCCAGCACTCGGGAGGCAGGAACAGGAGGATTGCTGAGTTCGCGGTGGCTTGCCTGGGCACCATAGTGAGCTCAGGGCCAGCCTGAACTACAAAGCGAGACCCTGTCTCAAAAAAGAAAAAAAAAAAAAACCTTTAGTACCGGTGTGCAGAAGACTGACACAGAATCTCAAGTTCGAGGCCAGCGGAGCAACTGAGACACTGTCTCAAAGTATAAGGCCCTGGGGATGTATCCCAGTGGTAGAGCATTTGTCTGGCAAGTGGGAAGCCCTGGGTATCACATGACCCCTGGTACCACAAAAGGAGAAAGAAAAGCAAAATAAACACTGATGGCTTATTGCTAAAGTCAAACAAGGGAGGCAGCTAAGGCCCCCATCTAATGGGAGAGGAGCTGGCAAATCTTCATGATTGAGTTTTGTTGTCTTCTGAAATGAGGCTCCCTGGCCTCTGATTGTTCTCAGAGATTATGTCCGTGGGGCTCAGATTTCGGACACGCAGTTTTATCAGGGGGTGGGGGAATGGTGTCACCACCACTGTCTGTACCACTTGGAGAAATAACTCATTGCATTTTTCCCCCCTGCAGCTATCCAGGCAGAACTGCTGAAAGTCAAACAAAAGATAAAGGCACAAAAAGACAAAGAGAAAGCAGTATATGCAAAAATGTTCGCCTAATAAGTGTTCATGTTTGCCCGAGTATTATGCATAGGTTAAGGCAGTAGACCATGTGCTCGTTATGTCTATATGACCTGTGTCTCCTCTGACAGTTCAGTTCCTCACTGTTTAAACCTTAGAAATATTGATAGTTTCCCCTCTTAATAAAAAAATGTTACAAAATGCCAGTGAGGTTGATGTTTTATAATTGTTTTCCACACTTTCACAGAGAATGGCGTCCAGCCTGGTTTTAAGTTCCTAAATCATCATGTGTTGCGTGAATAGATGCAAGCTTGAGTTTGTCTTTCACTGTTTCTCGTGGCCACAGTGTTTCTGTGGTAAGTCTGTGCTGGTGCTGTGGACTTGCAGGTGATGCAGACTCCGTGCAGGGGCTGGGTCTTGTGGACCATCTAGTCTGTCACAGCTCCTCAGCTCTGCATTTGTAACTCAAGAGTTATTTCTTAGTTACAGAAATGTGTAAGCAACGGATGTGGTTGTGTTTCAATAAAGCTTTATTCATAACAAGTGATGAGCCAGATGCCAATCCGTGGTCTAGAGTATCTTAATTTTTATACTTGATATAAATTTGGCAAGTTGGATGTAAAGGCCAGTAATGCATTTTGCTTTTGGTGCTGAAATCTTTGAAGAACTGATGAGGTAAGCAGATGCTTCTTAAAGCTTTATTTAAGAGAAACATTTCATAATTTTTATGGGACACTGTTAGATATTGTACAAAACTTTTATTTTACTGATATATTTTGTGAAGGATATTTGTTAACCTCAAGACATTTTAAAGTTAGTTTGCCATATATTTGCATTTTAAAGCACCCAATTATGAAATGTGCCTGCAAATGGAATCAGTTTACATTCCGTTGTAAGCAGGTCCCCCTCCACCTTCAGGCACCACCCAATTAATATTCTGACTCGGATCCTTAATGTCACACGTTTTACAGTGCACACAGTTCTGGGCATTTATCTGTAGCCGAAATCCATCACCTTGTTCCAAGGGTACAAATTCATAAACTCCTATAAAGTAAAAAAATAATTTTAGATTTTAAAAATGTGTTAGTAGGGCCGGAGATTTAGCTCAGTGGTTCCGGCGCCTGCTTCACAAGTGCAAGGTCCTGAGTTCGATCCTGGTAACCACATACAATGCTGGGTATGGTGACTCACACCCACCAGCAATCAGTACCACATACCACAGTGCTAGGTGTGGTGGCTCACGCCTGTCATCCCAGCACTCGGGAAGCAGAGGCAGGAGGATTGCTGAGTTTGGGGCTTGCCTGGGCTTCATAGTGAGCTCAGGGCCAGCCTGAACTACAAAGCGAGACCCTGTCTCAAAAAAAAAAAAAAATGTGTTAGTAGCAATTAACATCCTAGAATGAACAGCTATAGAAACTTCATTTTGTTTTTGCTTTTTGAGAGAGAGTCTTGCTGTGTGGTTCAGGCTGGCCTGGCCTTGAACTCATGGTGATCCTCCTCCCTCAGTGTTTTGAGTCTTGGGATTACAGGGCTGCACCAGCAGGCCTGACTCAGAAACATTGATAAGGGTGGTCTACTGAAGTGTACCCACAGTGTGAAGACCTGTGTGCTGCTGTTATTAGTGTGACTTATGTGTATATGGAAGTATATTCAGCAGTATTGGTGGAACTGGTCTCATCAATGGTTCTCAACACATACTACTGTTTGAGTTCCACATAATGTATCTGTATACTTAAGAAATACCCTCAAACACTGGAATGACTTTTTTTTTCTTTGAGACAGGGTCTCATTTTGTAGTTCGGGCTGGCCCTGAACTCACTGTGTAGCCCAGGCAAGCCTCGAACTCAGCAGTCCTCCTGCCTCTGTCTCCAGAGTGCTGGGATGACAGGTGTGAACCACCACGTCCGGCACTGTGGTATGTGGTATTGATCGCTGTTGGGCTTGAGCCACCATGCCCAGCATTGTATATGGTTACCAGGATCGAACTCAGGAACTTGTGCTTGTGAGGCAGGCGCCAGAACCACTGAGCTAAATCTCTGGCCTGTGTAATGACATTTTCTTAAAATCAAGAGACAGTCAAGATCCTTGTCCTTGGAGGTCTTACCTACATTCTAACCTCTTGACAATACACTGATTTTCACAGAGCTCAATACTTTATTCCATTAGATAATGAGACCAAATTCTAGCTATTGTAATTTGAGTTGAAAACTCAGCACTAAAAGAGACAGTGTTTATGGTGAGCATTAAAGTTTAGGGCTGCTCTCTGAACTCACGTAGCAATAATGTTTTGTGTCATACACAGGAGCTGCTGGAACAGAAGCAGCTCTAAACAGTCACAGGGACCAGGGGATTCTGTTCCCCTTGACCCTCGTCCTGGACTGAGAGTGCACTAAGAGTTGGAAAGATGTTACCGCCGTCAGGCTTACCCCAGATTTACTTTATCACTCGTAGCTAACTGAGTTTCGTAAAGGATGCTGAATGTAAATTACAATAATCTAAACAGTGGAAAGAGATAGGAAATAGTTTGGCTTTTTTTGAGACAGGGTTTCTTTATGTAGGTCAGGCTGACCTGCCTCAGCCTCCTGAGTGCTGGGATTACAAGTTTACATCACCATGTTCAGCGGGAAATAGTTTCTTAAAATAACAGTAGTGAAAAACAGTCGAAGCAAGTATCTATGTGAACGCGTAGGATTGGAAGGAAGCCATTACCTGCAGGGCAGAAGCGCTGCTCGGGCCCATCGTACACCGACAGGTTTCTGTTTACAGGTATGCTGTCATCCTTCAGGGTTAGGTGAGCTGGCTGGTCATGTTCATGGTTGGTGCCACTCAGAGCCACAGACGACAAGAGGTCAAAACTGATCTTGCCATCCGGCTTGGGATACTCGATTGGTGTGCAGTCCTTGGCTGGTCTCAGCTGATCAGAGTCAGAACCTTCCACAATTTCCAGGGAGACAATTGAAAAACAAGTTTCCAAGTACTTTTTCATGCTAAAGGTTGAGCCCAGGCTTCACACATGCCACATCCAACCTCTACCAATGGTCACCACCCCCTCAAGTACTTTGATAAGCATATTAAAAAAGCTTGGAAATATGCACCAAAGGAATTTGCTTTAATCATTTTATAATACTACCCAATTCTTTATATTGAGTTATAAAATCTTAGGAAGCAATTTGGAAGCATTAAAAGACAAGGTCACCTTCTCATGAAAACCGAAACATGGATACTCTCAAGTGTGACTGACTGACCTTTATGTTTTAGAGTCCACGGCTCCATGCCTCTCAGAATCCAGTAGAATACTCCAGTGTAAATCATCCCTCCGTACACGCCCAGGGTTCCGTGGCAGGACGGCCTTATGTTTCTAACAGAATACAGCTCTTTCCACACCCAAGATTGCTTTAAATTGTCCTCATACTCAGGTACATGGAGCCCTTTTAAAAAATAAAATGTTATGTGTACCATTGTACAAGGTGCATGAAAACATTGTTTTGCTGGGTGTTTTGTGACTCACTGTTGAAATAACTGATGGGTGAATTTTTTTTTTTTTTTTTTTGCTTTTTGACACAGGGTCTCGCGTTGTAGTTCAGGCTGGCCCTGAGCTCACTACAGTGCCCAGGCAAGCCGCCGCGAACTCAGCAATCCTCCTGTCTCTGCCTCCCGAGTGCTGGGATTACAGGCGTGAGCCACCACGCCCGGCATTGTGGTATGCGGTGTTGATTGTTGGTGGGCATGTCTCCACGCCCAGCATTCTATGTGGTTACTGGGGATCGAACTCAGGACCTTGCACTTGCGCGGCAGGCACGGGAACCACTGAGCTAACCCTCCGGCCCCCTGATGGGTGAATTTTAATAGTTGCTGGACAGATGGTCATGTGAGACTGCCGAAGAATCCCATTTAAATAGTAGATCTCCCAAAATGGTGACCTGAGAGAGTTGTCGAGGAACGCTTGATTTCTCTTTTTGGCTGTGTGGGGATTGAACCCAGGGACTTGTGCATGCTGGGCCAGTGCTCTTTTGGTAAGCTGTATCCCAGCTCTGAATACTTGCAAAACAGCATGAAAATTCAGTTTGAAAATTTAGTGAAATTGAAAAGGAAGCTTAAAAATTCTAAGTTCATGGGCTAGGGATATAGCTCAGTGGTGCCATGCATGGCTGCTATATACAAGGCCCAAGTTTGATTCCTGGTACTGGAAAAAAAAAGGGTTCTAGGTTCACGCTCTCTATAGAAGTGAAAAGTATTTATAACTCATCACTAAAACTATTTCTACTGTTGGGAGTTGATATGAATCCCTGCAGAAATGCTTTGAATGTCTAACCCCAAGACCTCAGGCCGTGACACCTCAGCAGGGTAAAGATGCAGATGCCATTGCAATCCGCTGACAGTCATCCCTGAGCCGGCACGACCAGTCCCCTTTTCACGAGTGAGGAGCCACGAGATCTGCAGGTGGACATGGAAGCAGAGGCTGGGGCGCGCGGCCCTTAAAGCCTGTGCATACACTGTGCACCTAAGCAGGCACCTGGGTCTCCGCCTTGCCCTGCACGGTCCCCGAGGCACTATCTTCACTGACTCCTGTCCTGGCTCCGTGCCCCTCACTGCGCCTGCTCAGAGTCAGGGGCTTGTTTAGCTTCTGCAAACCTGCTCTGCCGTCAACCCAAAGAGGCCTCCGCATCTGTGAGGCTTCCTGGTGTGTACCCCTCGAGGGCATGGCAGAAATGCCAAGCTGGCACATCTGGAATGGGATGGAGGAGGAGGCCACTGGTCTATTTTTTCAGTTTGGAAACAACAAATTGCGGAGAGGGAAAGCCTAGGTTTGTTACCTCTCTGCCATCTCCCAGAATTCCCTCCCATGGGTCTGTTTTTTGACGGTGGTTTCTGGCAGTACTAGGGCTCGAACCCAGATCTGTACACTGAGCTGCATTGGTTCTCCCACCCTCCTTTTTTAAAAAAGTTCAAGATATGGGGCCAGAGGGTTAGCTCAGAGGTTTGGGTGCCTACCTCGCAGGCACAAGGTCCTGAGTTCGATCCCCGGTAACCACATATAATGCTGGGCATGGTGACTCATGCACACCAGCCATCAAACCACATACCACAGTGCCGGGTGTGGTGGCTCACACCTGTCATCCCAGCACTCGGGAGGCAGAGGCAGGAGGATTGCTGAGTTTGAGGCTTGCCTGGGCTACACAGCTCAGGGCCAGCCTGAACTACAAAGCGAGACCCTGTCTCAAAAAAAAAAAAAGTTCAAGATAGGTTAATGAGTTCTAGAATATATGATGGATATTATGAAATAGAGAATATTCAAAGGGAAATGTGGTGGAGGGGGGAGTAATGAGGGGTAAAGAAAATATGTGGTGGTGATAAAAAAAGGAAAACAAAGCTTATGTATTTAGGGGTTGGGGATTTATGGGGTGGGTATGGCAATGGGGAAAAAATGAGAATTAAATCATGTCATGTACTGGTACAAATTCCCAATATGGAATATGATCAAGACGTGTATATATAATGTACCAGTAAAGATAAAAATAAACTAAAAAAAGTTCAAGACAGGCTGAAGATTTACCTCAGTGGTTCTGGCGCCTGCCTAGCAAGCGCAAGGTCCCTGGTTTGATCCCAGTAACCACATACAACAATACTGGGCGTGGTGGCTCATGCCTGTAATCTCAGCACTTGGGAGGCAGAGGCAGGAGGATTGCTGAGTTCGACGCTTGCCTGGGCTACACAGTGAGCTCAGGGCCAGGCTGAACTAAAAAGCGAGACCCTGTGTCAAAAAAAAAAAAAAAGTTCAAGACAGCATCTTGCTAAGTCCCTAAATTGTCCAGTTGGGCCACAAACTTGGGATCTTCGTGCCTCAGCTTCAGAGTGCTAGGATTATAGGTGTGTGTCACCAGGCACAGCAACCAATGTATTTCTGGTATAAGTAGGAAATACTGTTTTAGAATTCCATGGCTCTGAGCATTGACAGCAACTTGTACTGTTTGTCTGCTTCGTGTGCAACACACATCTTAGTACTCTGTAGAAAGGGACAGATGCAAAAAATCTTTGGGTGTCACGGAAACAGGTCTGAGCTGACCGTTTTATTTCCATAAGAACGTCTTACCAATTGTCTTTGACTGGAGCTCTGCGTGCGTGAGCTGCCTGAAGACTGACTCTGCTGCCAGACTCCCGCTCTTCATTGCCGTGTGCGTCCCCTTGATCTTGGGCACGTTCATGAACCCAGGGCTGCAGCCGATCAGTAAGCCGCCCGGAAAGGTGAGCTTGGGTATGGACTGAGGGGAGCGCAGAGCACGTCTGTTAGCTCACACACGGGCCAAGACGGAATATTCTAGGCTGAGTCTTCTGGAGCTGTGGGGCACAGGCGGCAGAGGTGACCGTGGACGCGGGACGGGGGCCGCGAGCGCAGCCCTCTGCCCTCCCGCGCACGGAGCCCTCCAGCACCGCACCTTCCTGTTACAGTTTCACTCTGGTATTGCGTGAACTGGTCTACACAGAACAGACGGAAAGTCGAAGCATTAACATGTTAAATAAAAAATTTTGTAAAATTCAATTATCTTTGGTGGCACCGGAGACTGAACCCAGAGACTTCGCCCGGAGTTAGCTGCCTAGCCTTGCGTGTCTCATTTGGAGACAGCGTCTTGCTCCGTTGCCTCGGCTGTGTTGCACCTGCAGTGCGCTCGCACAGCCTCCAAGAACATGTGGGTTACCGGTGTGCTCCTGCGCGCACAGCTGTCCTGCTCCAGTCTACAGCCCTCTGTGTCACAGCTGGAGATACTCTTGGTGAGTGACTTTAAACTGTGATTTTTTTTTAAACTACCTGCAATTCAGAAATAAAGTTTACAAGGCTTGGCCACATCCTTTTTATTTAGTGTGCTGTCTGGTGTTGGAACCTGTGACCTAGTCCTGGCATTTCTGTAACTGAGGACTATTCTAAACAGTATGTTCTGATTAACTTAATAAACTGAATTCCAAGACAGATTTTTTTTTTTTTTTTTGTGAGACAGGGTCTCGCTTTGTAGATCAGGCTGGCCCTCAGCTCACTGTGTAGCCCAGGCAAGCCGCCATGAACTCAGCAATCCTCCTGCCTCTGCCTCCTGAGTGCTGGGATGACAGGTGTGAGCCACCGCGCCCGACACTGTGGTATGTGGTATTGATTGCTGGTGGGCTGAGCCACCACGCCCAGCATTCTATGTGGTTACCGGGATCGAACTCAGGACCTTGCACTTGTGAGGCAGGCGCCAGAACCACTGAGCTAAATCTCCGGCCCTCCAAGACAGATTTTAAGAGAGTCACTGACAGCATACATTTCTGATTTAAAACAAGAAAAACAATGCAATACAGGTGATAATTTTTTTGGTTAGCAACAGAATTCTGTCTGTAGCTCACGGTGTAACAGACAGGAAAACGCACTCTGAAGTCTGGAAAGCAGAGCGCCGTGTGGAGTTTCTGTAATTTCTTCTCTAAGAGCTGCTAAAGTAAGACAAAGACCGCTGCTGGCAAAGGGGCGGGGCGTGCAAGTCTGGCTGGCGGACTGAGACTCCGTGAGGGGCTCCAGGGGGAAATCCAGGGCCACAGCCTCACAGAGCAGGGGCGGAACCGCACCACAGACCAGGGCTGGAGCGCGAGAGGCCGGAACCTCCCCCAGTCGGCGTCTGTGGCTGCGTTCTCAGACCGCACGGGATGAGAAGAGCATTACATCCAGACCACAAAGCAGGAGCAGTGAGAGGCTGTTCTGAAAGGCTGTGGCTGGAAGCAGTGATGGTGGGGACTGGATGCTGACAGGGCTCTGAGATAGGACCGTCACTCAAGCCCAGAAGAGAGCACGGTTTAATAAGAGACTACAGATTGTTAGTGTTATTCCAAAACACATGCCAAAATCCCGCAGAAAAAAAACTGTGGTCTAAGGAAAATGTGCATTTCTAGATTCTGGGAGAGCTGTACCCAGCATGGGCAGTGTTACTTAGCGGGGCCCTTGCTCAAGAGCCAGGACCACAGGAAGCCATGCTGAGGAATGCTGTCTTCTGGGATGTTCAATGAAATAGGCCCGCAAATGGTCAGTTTTGGTAGAGGTTAAATGAAAGTTGGATAGTATTTATTAGTTCAAAATAAATACAACTGAATACTTCAAATTACTGCCTCTTAAGTTTTCAAAAACTTACCAGAATACCTTTCTGAATCTCATTAATTAAATAGGAAATTCTGGTAAAAAGTTCCCGTATGGGCCAGAGATTTAGCTCAGTGGCTCCGCCGCCTGCCTAGCAAGCCCAAGGTCTATCCTGTCACCACATACAATGGTAGGATATTGGGCGTGGTGAGTCACACCCCGCAGCGATCAGTACCACACCCCACAGTGCCAGGCGTGGTGGCTCACGCCTGTCATCCCAGCACTCAGGAGGCAGAGGCAGGAGAACTGCTGAGTTTGAGGCCTGCCCGGGCTACATGGTGAGCTCGGGGCCAGCCCGAACTGCAAAGCCAGACCCTTTCTTGGAAAAAAAAAAAGTTCTGGTGTGTGCTGTCCTCATCTCCTAGCAATCTGAAAATGGTCTGTAAAGCTCAAGTACATCTGACAATGTTTTTAAGCAGGTTTACGTACTACTGCACACAATGAGACCTTTATACTGTAAATTACATAGATGGAAACTGATAGTTAAGGTCATAAACAGTATCTAGAGAAATTCAGTAAGGCTTGAAAATAGTCATGCTATTCAATAAATTACGTATTCCTGAAAGAAAAGCCATGAGAAGTGATCTCAAGTAGAATTAGGGTTCTGGGGCCGGAGGGTTAGCTCAGTGGTTCCGGTGCCTGCCTCGCAAACGCAAGGTCCTGAGTTCGATCCCCGGTTACCACATATAATGCTGGGTGTGGAGACACGCCCACCAACAATCAACACCGCATACCACAATGCCGGGCGTGGTGGCTCACGCCTGTCATCCCAGCACTCGGGAGGCAGAGACAGGAGGATTGCTGAGTTCGCGGTGGCTTGCCTGGGCACCATAGTGAGCTCAGGGCCAGCCTGAACTACAAAGCGAGACCCTGTCTCAAAAAGCAAAAAAAAAAAAGAATTAGGGTTCTGCTATTTTCAGATTTCAGTGATTATAAGGGTACGATTTTACTTCATGAATTGTTACAGAACTTCATATCAAGTCATCGCCCTATTTTCCTGTTGTCTTATTCAGTTCTTTTGGTGGGGTCAGAGAGGGTCTCACTACGTAGTCCAGGCTGACCTTGAACTCTGAGGCTATCTTGTGCCTCTGGCTCCTGAGTGTGGGAATTACAGGTGTGCACCACCACACCTGGCTTGTCTGTTACCTTTTAACACGTTCTTTTAAAGATCAAATTTCTAAAATAGTTCTAGATTTCTAGAATATTAAAGACAGAGGGATTTTTAAAAATGTTTACTGATGACCTGTTAAGACCAGAAATTAAGTAACTTGCTCCAAATCAGTATAACTTGTAGAGCTGGATTTAGGGCATCTTTCCTGTTACTATTTTCACAAGAGTTCATTTGAAAAGATTTACCTTGAGCATACACTAAGATAAGACACTTAAATGTAAAAACAGAGGCCACCTGATAGAACAGACAGTGCTGTCAGCAGGAACGAATCATGCTGAAAACTAAATTTGCCTTTCAGTTTCTGAGCAGTTAAGGAACAAGGGGAAGTATTATCAACCACCCAGTTTTTATTTTCTGGTTAAAAACAAGCCAACAAATAAAGAGCTCAAAAATTTATCTCTTGAAATCAACATATTTCAGAAACTAAATTTATGGTACAATTTAGTTATTGCAGGTATATTACAGGTATTTGTTTTGTTTTTTCAGTTTTTTGACACAGGGTCTCGCTTTGTAGTTCAGGTTGGCCCTGAGCTCACTATGGAGACCAGGCAAGCCTCGAACTCAGCAATCCTCCTGCCCCTGCCTCCCGAATGCTGGGATGACAGGCATGAGCCACCACACCCAGCATTGTGGTATGTGGTAGGGGACTGAACTCAGGGCCTTGTGCTTGCCAGGCAGATGCTGGAACCGCTGAGCTAAATCCCTAGCCCTGTGTGTATAGTTTTACAAATACTAGGTACTTTGATTCCACCAATTTTCTTCCTATGGATAACTTCCTATTCTTTACTAAATTGGCTGTATTACATTTTCAGTTCTGAATTTTGCACACAAAAACAAGGACATTTAGAAAGCAAAGGAGTTACCTGAAAGCCACCTTCATTAAGTGCTCTGGCCCCATAGGCAATCCTCTTCCCACCTTCCAGGGTCGGCCGGATGCTGGGGTGGTGTTTCCACCTTTGGAACTCCCGGAAGGGACTCAGGTATGGATTTTGATAGTCCAGACCAACCTTAAAAGAGTTACATTTAAAACTGACATACAGTTAGACATTTTTTTTCCACATTAAACCAAGCTAAAATGTGAATATTTATCATAAAATGTGTAAATTTCTTAAATGCGAAGTATTTGTTGAAATATATGGAGCACAGCAAATTTAGATAACTACAAAATCTGCATACAAAAGAAAGTAAATAAAAGGATACTATGTGTTTATAATCAACAAAAGTTAAAAAACAGATTTTTTTTTTTCTTGATTAAAACTAGATTTACTAGGTAGCCCAGGATGCTCCGAACTTACAGGAATCCTTTTGCCTCAGCCTCCTGGGCACCAGAATTACAGTTGTATGCCACCACACTTCAAAAATTTAGAACATATTAACATATTATACTGTGAAAATCAAAATGCAAATTAGAACAGTATATGTAGGAGTTGGGTGTGGTGGAATATCCATATAATCCCAGCAAAGAGGCTGAGACAGGAGGATTCCATGGGTTCCAGGCCAGCTTGGGCTATGCAATTCATTTATTCATTCATTTTTTCCCCCCAGAACAAGGGAGCTCATTCAGGACCTTGCACTTGCCAGGCAGGCACAGCCTCACTGAGCTATATCCCTGGTCCTACACAGTGAATCCAAAGCCATCCTGAATTATACAGCAAAACTTTAAAAAAAAAAATTTGAAAAAAAGAGCTGGGAATTTAGCTCAGTGATTCTGGTGCCTGCCTCACAAGTGCAAGGTCTTGAGTTAAATCCCCAGTTTAAAAAAAAAAATTTTTTTGAAAAAAAAGTATGGGTCTCAGATGTTTACAATATTTCATTAGACATTTATACCAGGTACAGAAATAAAATAATCTATATGATAGTTCTACTCGGGCAAAAGTAGAGCAAGTGAATTAAAATCATAGTCATGAAAAAAGAGGACAAGAAATAGAAGGGTCCCTTTTACAAGACAGTCCCTAAGCACAGAAATGAAGAACCACGTCTTCCTGGTTTTCCACAAAGACACCCGAAGGTCGCCCGTGAACGCCAGCTGGGGCCACGCACTGTGATGTTCCCCGGCGTGTGGTGCACAGTGCAGAACCTCATCCTCCCAGCCCTCGCGGCTCCCCAGGCAGCCTGCCTGCGCGGTCACGGGGCGAGCCCATCGCCGGCCCCTTCCCGCCCTCGGGGTGTGCACCAGGACCACCGTGTAGCCTGTCTGGAAGCCGCTTCCTCACCAACACGGCCAATCACGGGCGAGTTACGGAACTGCCGGTGCCAGTGGCACCGTGATCACTACAGCAGCTGAGAGAAATAGGAAGTGACCTTTCCAGGCTCCGGAGTCCTAGCTTTACAGCCTGGGTGACCCTGCATTCACCAGAGTGTTTCCTGATGGGGCCATGACTTACCACGAAGCCCAGAGCCACGAGGGGCTCCCCTTCATTGAGGTGGTACAAGAAAGAGCCTCCATAGGTGTGTCTGTCTAAGGGCCAGCCCACTGTGTGCTCCACCCGGCCTGGCTTCCACTTCTTTTCATCGATGACCCACAGCTAGAAAACAAACAAGTCCTACAGCATTACACATGCCGACTCTGATACGGTACACCAAAACTCCTTTCATATATCAAATAAAACTCTATGTGATATAACTTGAGGTTTTAACTTGCAGTCCTGCCTCAACCTCAGAGTGCTAGGATTACAAGAATGTACCACCATCCCAGGCAAAATATTTTCTGTATAGATGTACTTTTTGGTAAAAAGATTGAACCCAGGGCCAGAGATTTAGCTCAGTGGTTCTGGTGCCTGCCTTGCAAGCACGAGGTCCTGAGTTTGATCCCCGGTAACCTCATACAATGCTGTGCGTGGAGACTCACGCCCACCAGCAATCAATACCACATACCACAGCACCGGGCATGGTGGCTCACGCCTGTCATCCCAGCACTCGGGAGGCAGAGGCAGGAGGATTGCTGAGTTCTAGGCTTGCCTGGGCTACATAGTGAGCTCAGGGCCAGCCTGGACTACAAAGCAAGACCCTGTCTCAAAAAAACAAACAGCTGACTGAGAAAATATACAAAATTTAACCCAATTACATTTTGGACTATGGATCAACATACGAGCTGAGTATTCCAGGCTGGCTCCAATTTGTGGTGAGTGTCCTACTTCAAATCCCAAGCACAGGGATGACAGGCGTGTGCCACCGTGACTACTCACATGACAATTTTAGTTTAGTTTTGGTTTTTTTTTGGTGCCTGGGATTGAACTTAGGCCCTTGCATTTGCTAGTCAGGTGCTCGAACTACGGAGCTAAATCCTCAGGCCCACATTACAATTTGAAAAAAACAGTCCTGCGTAGGGTATGTGACCATTCACAGACAGCGTGTGGATAACAGGTACAAAACCTTTAGGCAGAGACTATTACTCTGTTAAAAAAAAAAAAAAAAAAGCAAGTTCAGATATTTGCAAGTTTAAAACTCACTGCAAGTAATAGATGATAAAACAATTCCAAAATGCAGAAATAACCTAGTAATTTGGTCAATATTTTCTAGCCCCTTGAAAAATATATCAAATTTTTTTGTTATAATGACCATTTCAAGTCAGTCAGTGAAAAACATAACACTAAAATTAAATCAAAATTATAAGCTACTTGACAATACAAATTAGTTTAAGTTCTTTCAACATAAACATTGTTACAAATCAGGATACCTCCTTCAGTCCAATCCCATAGGTCTGGGGTTGGCAATCAGCCCTCAGATCAAACTTCTTGTAGAGCTGCTTGGCCAGGTGTCCATGGCAACCCTCTGCAAAGACTGTGACTTTAGCGTGCAGTTCCAGCCCTCTCTCAAACGTCGTCTAAAAAGCAAAAACCATGTTAAACATCAACATCTGACAACTTAAAATACACCTGTTCTTGGGTCAAGTTTTAAGTTGTACTGTGATTCAGTACAGAAGACAGAGCAAATATGCAGCATAAGAAATAAAACTAAGTGCGCTGTTGTAAGTGGGACCTAATTTAAACTGTCATGTGTCTGAGAGCAAACCATGCCCATGATAAAAAAAAAAACGAAATGCTGCTCTAGCCTGAAAACACCTCTGGACTGCTGCAGATTCTCTAGTCTCGAAAGCACTTTCTTTCTTTTTTTTTTTTTTCTCATTTTTGAGACAGGGTCTCTCGCTTTGTAATTCAGGCTGCCCCTGAGCTCACTATGTAGTCCAGGCAAGCCTCGAACTCAGCAATCCTCCTGCTTCTGCTCCCGAGTGCTGGGATGACAGGCGTGAGCCACCACGCCCGGCACTGTGGTGTGCAGTATTGATTGCTGGTGGGCGTGAGTTACCATGCCCAGCACTGTATGTGGGTACCGGGATCGAACTCAGGACCTTGTGCTTGCAAGGCAGGCGCCGGAACCACTGAGCTAACCCTCTGGCCTTTGAAAGCACTTTCTTGTCAATCATGCAGGAAGTTTCTACCAATGAGAAGCTGTACTGTTACAGGCAGGCAGACAGCAAACAGCCTTCAGCCACTGCCCTCCTTCTCAGCTCTCACCTGCGACTTGCCCAGTCCCGCCAGGGCCAGAGTGGGAGCCAGCCCCACGACCACTCCCGCCCATTCCCTACTCTCAGGGCCTGTTTCCTCACCCACCACTGACAAAGCAACTTCTCCACCATCTTTCTTATATTTTGATTTACTTATGTTTTAGGTTTTCCAGAGAAACCATGTGACATTTAACTTTCTGTGTCTTACATGGTATGTTTTCTTCACTGTAACTTTTCCTTAGTTTAACCTACAATATTGTAAGCCCAAAATGTATTTTCCTACTATAAGACAGTGATGAGAACCTTGCTCTCTTCCATTTGAAATATGTTTTTTTGTTTATGTCTGGCACATATTAGACACTCGATAAGGGCAATGAAGCTGGGTGTGGCAGCCTATTATTATAATGCCAGAACTCTGGGAGGCTGAGGCAGGAGGATCCAAATTCAATCCTAGCCTGGTCAACTTACTGAGACCTTGTCTTAAAATGAAAACAGCAAAAGGTGTGGGGAATGTAGGTCAGTGTGAAGGCCCTGAGTTTAATCCTAATTGAAGAAAAAGTTACTGAAGGAAAGAACTCAGAATAATCAGAAATATCTCTTATGAAATGTAGTATTCTTGATGTGTTTTTGTTTGTTTGTTTGTTTGTTTGTTTGTTTTTTGAGACAGGGTCTCGCTTTGTAGTTCAGGCTGGCCCTGAGCTCACTATGGTGCCCAGGCAAGCCTGGAACTCACAATCCTCCTCTCTGCCTCCCGAGTGCTGGGATGACAGGCGTGAGCCACCACGCCCGGCACTGTGGTATGTGGTATTGATGGCTGGTGGGTGTGAGTCTCCACACCCAGCATTGTATGTGGTTACCGGATCAAACTCAGGGCCTTGTGCTTGTAAGGCAGGCACTGGAACTACTGAGCTAAATCTCCGGCCCCACCATTTTCTATCTTTTAACATCTATATGAATTCAATATATAAAATGCTCTCTCTTTTTTTTTTTTTGCTTATACCAGGGATTAAACTTGGGACCTTGTGCTTCCAAGGTAGGTGCAGTATCACATGAGCTAAATCCTTGGTATTATACAAAATGCTTTTATAAAAACAAAGCACCAAACACACAAAAAATCTGAACATAAAACCACACAAAAAAGTATAAAGATGGGGCTGGAGATTTAGCTCAGTAGTTCCAGTGCCTGCCAGTGAGTGCCTAGCAAGCACTGTGTTCAATCACTGGTAACTACATACAACAATACCAGGTGTGGTGGCTCACATTCACCAGCAATCAGTACCACATCCTACAGTGCCAGGCATGGTAGCTCATGCCTGTAATCCCAGCACTCAGAAGGCAGAGGCAGGAGAATTCCTGTGAATTCAAGGCTTGCCTGGGCTACAGAGTGAGCTCAGGGCCAGACTGAACTACAAAGAGAGACCTTGCCTCAAAAAATAAATAAATAAATAAAATAAAATCTAATCAGACCAAAGTCTATTGGTATCTGCCTGCAGATAGAATCTGTGTGCATAGAAAAGAAATCTGTGCAGGTGGCAGTGTAGTTCATTAGTGGCCACTACATGTCTATAAATTTCAGATTTTCCTTGAGCTTGAAATGCAGTGTGGTGCGGTACTAGGGACGGAATTCAGGGCCTTCACACCGAGGTATAGCTGAGGTATAGCCCCAGTCATTTCATTTTGAGACAAGGTCTGCAACACTGTCCTAGCAGAATTTGAACTTGGGATTCTATTGCCTCAGCCTCCCAGCGTACTGGGATTCCAGGAGGACACCACCACACCTGGCTAAACGATTATTCTTAAACAAGTTTTCTAAATCATACGGAGCTCAAAACCACTCCCATAAATTTTTTTTTTTTTTTGAGACAGGGTCTTGCTTTGTAGTTCAGGCTGGCCCTGAGCTCACTATGGAGCCCAAGCAAGCCTCGAACTCAGCAATCCTCCTGCCTCTGCCTCCCGAGTGCTGGGATTATAAATGTGAGCCACAGCCCAGCACTGTGGTATGCGGCACTGATTGCCGGTGGGCGTGAGTTATCACACCCGGCTTTGTTGTATGTGGTTACTGGGATCGAACCAGGGACCTTGTGCTTGGTAGGCAGTCACAGGAACCACTGAGCTCGATCTCCGGCCCTGCTTCCATAATGTTAATGAGAGAAAAGTTCTCTATTTATTCTAAAATCTACGTAATTTATGTATAGTTTGGAGCAAGGCCTAAATGCGTGTTATTGGTTTTCTCTCCTTTTTTGTCTGTCAGTTTACCACACATACAAGAGTTAAAAGGACTGACCTTTGGGGCTCCGTCCTTTTGTACCCCTACGTCATTGGTGGCGATCCCTTTCACACTGCCGTCCTCGTGGAACAGGACCTGGAAAGTGATAAAAACAACTTAGTACCAGTTCCAGATTCACGCTAACCTTGAAACCAAACAGGTTTCATAGAAAGTGAACGCTTCTCTGGGTAAGAGGGGCACACGCTCGGGGCTCGGCTACAGTGAGAGACGCCTCTAAGGTATCGCGGAGTGGACACAGCCTGAAGTGCTGGAGACCAAGCAGCGCGGCGACGCTGACGCGGACCGTAGGGAAGCGCGCGCCAGGACGGCTCTCCAGCAGCGCAGCGCGCCTGCGGCCTGAGACCGAGCCCAGAACGAAGGACAGCGTAGAGGGGCGAAGACAGCGTCGGGGAGTCCGTCTCAAATGAAGGCCTCAAAATATAAAGCAGCACGAACAGACACTGATGGGAGCCCAGTGAATAGTTTATTTCTGGAACAAGAAAAAAGAACAGTGCATTTCTGATGATGAGAAATGGCTGTTTGTGCCTCCTGCCTGGAGAAGACGCTCTGGACAGGGCACAGGGGAACTGCCCAGGCAGGAGCTCGGGGCGCAAGAGGATCAAGAGCTGGGGTACGAGAAGGAAGCGCCCCGCAAGGGACTAGCAAACAGCAACTGGCTAAGAGACCTGAAGGCTCTGAGGAGAGAAGGGAGGACAAGAGACTTCAAGGGCAGTGTCTGGACTCAAGACGGCGGAATCGAGGATTCTATAAATCACCTACCTGTGACTTCAACGCCGAACCAGTCAAGGATTAACGAGGCTAAATGCAAAACCCTACGTGCATATATGCGGCTGGGAAAACAAATTCAGGGCAGTACACACAACACGGGGACCTACGTATTTTCATTTACACCCTGTCAGGATAAAAACGCTTCTTTCAATTTCCGAATGTTTCCAGTGCCCAAAATAAATGATCTGGCTGGGGATGTGGCTCAGGGGCACTGCACCTGACTTGCAAGTTCAAGGTCCTGAGTTCAATCCCCAGTACCAACAAAACAAAACACAACAAAACGCTGCCCCTTCCCATCCTCCCACTTTTCTTTCAGTGCTTCCTCTAGCCAAGATGACTGTCCATCCTCCCTCAGTCTTTCTGGGACACAGAGGAGACTGTTACGAGTTCACTGGACCTCAGCCAGTTCTGCACCCCAGGAGTGCCTCTTTGGGGCTTCGGAGGCACACCCCAAGCTGGGAACAGATGAGGAACTGCCCTGCCTTCCTGTCCTGGTGGAGTCTGGCTTCAACCTGCAACTTCGTGTTTATCAAAAGCAAACAAACAAAAAGCAACTAGTATTTTTCCTTTAGGTGAAGATAAGTAGCCGTATGTAACAGGCTCCATCTGCCTGACTGTTTAAAGACTGAAATTTTCTTCCTGGCCGCTGACATTTCCTTCTTGGTTTAATGTTCATGCAATAATAAACTTACTGATTCTTTTCTACAACTTGGAGAGAAGATTTTTCTGAGTTGGCAGATCTGAGTTTTAATAATTTCCCAAAAAACATAAATGACAAGTGATATGGCTGCTGAAATGTTACTACTGAGTATTGAAAAACTCTGGAAGAAGTTGCTGGAATGAGGAAGGTGATAGCTTGAAGTAATTTATTCATTTTGGGTATCACTCTATAAAGGAGATAAGATAGAATGCATTTGGAAGAGTAAAACAAGAATACTGAGGGAGCTCAAATTATACAACACAATGGTTGAAAGAAATGAAAATATTTAGCCTGGGAAAGGAAAAACTCCACAGTGAAAATAGGGAAGGAAAGAGCACAGGATAATTATAACTGGAGAACTCAGAGATTTGTTTTGTACAGTATAAAAAACAAGCTAATACCCATTCAAGAAAAGGAGCAGATTACCAACAGTCCACCAGACAGTTTATCAGGGGAGAAAATTTTTTATCCTTATAGTGTCCAGTTATAATCTAAAAATCAGCATGGGTACAACGCAAGAAATTAAGTGCTCTTTGGATGAGATCTCTGAAGGTTTCTTCTAATCTTGTGGTTCTAAAATTGTGTGGCTTTTCTAAAATATTTTACTTCTCTAAAATTCTTGCTACTTTCAGATGAGAGAGAGAGATCATTTGCCTCAGACACGAGCCACACAGACCTCGGCAGCAGCGTAGCCAGGGTACACCTCCACCCCGAGGGCCTCGGCTTGCTCGCCCATCCAGCTCACGAGATGTCCCAGGCGCACGATGTAATTGCCGTGATTGTTCATCGGAAGACCTACAAGTACATGCTTAATTTGCAAATCTGACTCGATTTAACAGCTCAATTAAAATTCTAAATCACTGTGTATTTCTATGTGTAACGTACCTGCTACCTTGGTATTTCATAATTTCAATTTTATTTTATAGTGCTTGGAGTTGTATTTTATAATACTTGGCTTGGAATTCTAGTTCATTAGTACAAATGTGTTGTACGTAATTACACTGATCATGTGAGCTGGTACCTCTATGTAGTGTGTTCACCCCTGTACTTCTCTTTCCGTCCTTACCCTCCCATCTCTTCGGCCCTTTCCCATCTGCAACAGACCTATATCCCTGGATCCTATTATGCATCTCTTAGTTTCCTCTTTATATACTTTGGGTTTCTCATACGAGAGAAAACCATGTGATATTTAAGGTTATGCATACGACTGATTTTTCTTAACCTTATGATTTCAAAGTATATCCATTTTCCTTACAAACGACCGAAATTTATTCTGCTTTATGGCTTAGCACTCCATTGTGTACTCCACCTGACCGCTGATGGACACAGCCAACTCCAGCGGTCAGGAGCGGGGCTGCTGTAGGTACGGGGGTGCCTGTACCACTGGGGTACGACGGTTAGGTCTTCAGAAGATGCCTGCAAGGGGACTGCTGGGTCAACTGGAAGTGCTACTCTTAGTTTGTAGTCTGTGGTTGTAGTTTACATTCCCAACAGTGTAGACTGGCTTCTTTTCCCCCTCGCCCTCTCTACATTTGTTATTATTTGGTTCCTTGAGCAAAGTCATGCTTTCCAGAGTAAGACGGAGTCTCTATTGTTTTGCTTGGCGTTTCTCTAATAGTCAGAGATGCTGAACGTTTTGTAATGTATTTACTGGCCATTTGCACTTCTTTTCAGAATTGGATTCTTTTACATGCCCATTTTTTGAATGAGTCTTTCATTTTTGGGTGTCTAATTTTTTGGATTTATACATTCTAGATTCTAGTCTTCTGTTTGAGGTGTAGCTGGCAAAGTTTCCCATTTTGTAGTTATTCTTTATTCTCCTGCTCGTTTCCTTTGTGTGTACTTACCCAGCGTATTAAAAATCCCTGGCTGGTTCTCAAGCTCCCACTAAAAACTGCCCTCTGGGTCTGCCTTCCCATCAAGTGTGTAACGTGGATAAATCCCTCACATCTGTAGCCCTCTGTCTGCTCATCTGTGAAGTAGCGATTTCTCCATGTGAAATGAAAGCCCCTCCATAGCTCTGTGACTATTCACTATATTCTACCTGGAAGAATTGGCACAGGAATTCTGTATTTCTCTGTTAAAATTCCAAACCTATCTTCTGTTACAGGAGTATTAAGTGGAGCCTAAAACAGAAACAAAGAAGAGGTTTCAGTTCACATTTGTAAATATAAATCTAAAAAAACTTAAATTTACTCTGGAGACAAAAGGGGAAAGTAAGCCCCCCACCCTCTGTTTCCTTTCAGTCTTTTCTTTGGGGATTTTGGAACTGTAAGTCCTCTCTGTCTCTTTGAGGTGAATGGGAACTTTTAACAGGTAAAAGCTAAACCCCTTGCTCCTTGGGTCCCACGGGCCTCATTTGAGGGAGCTACGGAGGCATCCTGGAAACATAAGCACCCTGCGTCCCTGTCTCTGCGAAGCTTAGCACCAGTGCTTGGCTCCAACATGAAATGTCTTGCTTGCTGAAAAATATAAGAGAAATTTTATTTTTCTTTTTGCTAAAGACCGTTAGCAGGTGTGTAACGGAAACTCCCCTCCCTCTCTTTTTCCAGTACAGGGTACTGAACACAGAGGCCTGCACACGCTAGACCAGGGTTCTTCCAAGAGCCACACACCCTTCTTGTTTTTCCAAACAGTCTCGCTGTTTCCCAGGCTAGATTCGAACTCCTGCTCCTCCTGTGTCGGCCTCCCAAGTAGCTGGGGTTCCAGGGTGCACCACGGCAGGCGCTGCAGTGCGAGTCACTGAGCCTGAGAACCTGCGTACGGGAGGGCAGCAAGGGAACAGAGGGCATTTCCTATAGAACTGGCACACCGATAATTCAATGTGTACTTCTGATTTAATGTTGGAGAAAAAAGCTTCAGGGCAATTAAAGTACTTTGAAAGAGTCTTTTCAAAACTTCCTTTAAAAATTTATTAGTACGTTTGCAGACAAAATGGTTGCACCCAACAATAAATATATATTGCAACATAACCCTAACACGTCACCCTTCCCCCTCTCCTTCTGCACCCTCTACCTCTTGGTCCCTTCGCCGTTTCTGCAAAGACTTATCGCCCTGTTTCTGGTTATCTATCTTGTATTTTATTTTATTCTTTTTATTCTATTTTTTTTCAGATAGGTCTCACTTTGTAGTTCTGGCTGACCCTGAACTTGCTATGTAGCCCAGGCTAGTCTCAAACTTGTGGCAATCCTCCTGTCTCTGCCTCCCAAATGCTGGGATTACAGGCATAAACCACCATACCCAGGTGTGTACTGTATTGTACTGTATTTTTATTTTTTTTGAGACAGGGTCTCACTTTGTAGTTGAGGCTGGCCCTGAGCTCACTATGTAGCCCAGGCAAGCCTGGAACTCAGCAATTCTCCTGTCTCTGCCTCCCAAGTGCTGGGATGATAGGCATGAGCCACCACTACCTTGTATTTTAAAGAGCATGATATTTTGGATGAGAGATGAGAGATGAAAATTTTAGAATTCAATTTACTCCATATGTGAAGAATACAAATATTTTTATACTTTATATACGTCACCCTTAAAAAGAGTATTCACAGACACTGAATATTCTTACCCTGCAAACAGGACAGGTATAGTATAATTTATCTTACAGATGAGAAAAGTGAGAAAACAAGAGTTTAACAGAGTTCGTATGAATTTTGTCTGAAATTGATAAAACCAGCCTTGGTCCTGTAAATGTTGTACCTGTGGCTTTTTGCTGAGGCTACAAGAAGCCATTTTAAGTCATTTCTTCTGCAATGACATCACTCACCTTGGCTTCAGAATCTGCACTGTCCCACAGATTTCAGCCTAACGCTTCAGGTTTTTTTATGAGACAGGGTCTCACTTTGTAGTTCAGGCTGGTCCTGAACTCACCATGTCACTCAGGCTAGCCTTGAACTCACAGCAATTCTCCTGCCTCTGCCTCCTGAGTGCTGGGATGACAGACCTGAGCTACCATAGCTGGGCTGCCTAATACTTTATCAAGAGCAATAATACAGACACCCACAGAGCAAGTTAAAAATACCTTCAAAACAAAGGTGCTGCATTTCACTGGGTATCAACACTCAAAGCTTTTCTCAAAATCATGTCTTCTCATAAATCCAGTAGATAAATACAACACACAGGAGGCATTGTATAAAAATGTAGAAGTTAACATCTTAAGTTACAATTCTGATGAGTTGATTTTTTGCTTTTTAAATAAATAAGTAAATGAATGAATGAATGAATGAATGAATGAATGAATGAATGAATGAATGATTTCTCCCTAAAAGAGAATTCCACGAGGAGGGCCCCTTCTACTCCCGTAACTGGGCAGCGAGACAGAGCAAGAGCAGCTGGTGCAAGAAGCAACTCTCTTACCCCCTTCTCCTTCCAGTCTGGGAAGAGCTCCGTAAACGCCCCCGGGTCGAGGCAAGCCCCTGAGAGCGTGTGGGCGCCTATCTGCGCCGCCTTCTCCACCAGACACACGCGGAGCTCCTTGTCCTGCCGGGCGGCTAACTGCTTCAGGCGCACGGCCGCGGAGAGGCCCGCCGGGCCCGCCCCCACGACCACCACGTCCGCCTCTTCCGCAAATCTCTCCATGCTCACTCCTGCGCGGAAACAGCGTTGCAAACAAATAAAAGGCCCAGAACTAATAGGACAGGATGAATCCGGCGGGGATGAAGAAATCATCCACTCTGCTTTCGTGCTACTTCTAGAACTCCCCTTATGCTTTGCATGTATTCATAGGTCTGCCTCCCGTGCAAACCTTATTTTACCTTCCTTAAACCAATTTTTGGCTTTCAGATTCATTGTTATAAATTTAGCAACTACTTACTTACCTAATGATATGTGATATATTTGGTAAGGCCATAAAACAGTATTAGATGCTTTTAAAATATGAAAAATAAAAACACCCCTTCCATAAAATGATACAAAATATGTAGAAAAGTCTCCAGTTTTTGGCACACGTGACTTACCTTCCCATCGCTTGTCCTT